>AWUE01013546.1:0-24182 GCA_001974825.2 Corchorus olitorius | reverse complement strand
TAAACTACATAAAAAAGAACAGTGACCCTAGGGGAAGTTTTCAATTTCAGAAAACAACTAAAATCGGTACTAAGCCAGCACCACATGTAGTTGATTACAGCTCTAGAGGGCCATATATAAGATGCCCCAGTATTCTAAAACCAGACGTTATGGCTCCTGGCACCCAAGTGTTAGCTTCATGGTCTCCTATTGGTGAAGTTACTACCATCCGATCGCGTTCAGTGTATAGCAATTTCAACTTTAATTCAGGAACTTCCATGGCTACACCGCATGTGGCAGGCGTGGCAGCACTTATAAAGAAAGCACACCCTGATTGGAGTCCTGCAACCATTCGTTCCGCCATTATGACCACTGCAAGTGTATTAGACAACACTAATAGCCCTATAAAAGATCCTTCAATGCCAGGGAATCCTGCAGCTAGTCCTCTTGACATGGGAGCCGGACATATTAGTCCCATCAAGGCTCTTGATCCTGGACTTGTCTATGATGCAACCACTCAAGACTACATTAAGGTTCTATGTGCAATGAACTACACATCAAGACAAATCCGAGTCTTCACCAACTCAAGTTACAGCTGCAAGAATCAGTCCTTGGATCTCAATTACCCATCTTTCATAGCTTATTTTCCTGATGATCAAAATAATTCAACTTCCAATCAAACAGTTGTGCATGTGTTTCAAAAGACTGTAACAAATGTTGCCAAGGGAGGGATGGCTTATACGGCGAAGGTGACAGGCATGGATGGTATAAAGGTGAAAGTGGAGCCTCAGAAGTTGATATTCAAGTCAGATATATGAGAAGCAAAGCTACAAGCTCAGTTTGGAGGGACCAAAATCATTGAAGACAGATATTATTTTTGGTTATTTGAGTTGGGTGGATGATGGTGGGAAATACTTGGTGAGAAGTCCAATTGTGGCCACAAACATGATGCCGTAGCACCCTTGATTAATCTACTTCACTTGTCTTCTGTTTCTTTAGTTGCCAAAGTCATAAACTTCTTTGGCCTATTATATATGTACTTCTCATGGAATAATTACAATTTATGCATTCATATACAGCAGCATTTATGTATATGTAAAAGTAATCAATTTTTTTCGCAGTAGGATAGGAAGCATCCATAGCAATGCCGCAAAGTCCTTCCTCTGCATCAACATTTCTCTGACTCTGCATCCGAATATAGCCTCGTTCACCCCACTCACTGCCCCATGAGTTCTTCACCAACCAATATTTAGTCCCATCAGAATCAACTCCATAACCAACTGCAGTAACTCCATGATCAAGATTAGTGCCACAATCTCCAAGATTAGTCAATGCTTCCTTTGCATGCTCCCTCTCTCAAACTCACAATTAAAGAGGTTCTTACAGAGATACAATTGAGATTAATCAAAGTGGTGATATCATAAGCATGACTTATCTTATCTTATCTTATCTTACTACTATATAAAATCACGAACTCAAAAATCATAATTGGGAAATTTAGTAAATACCCTTAATATTGTAGTATACTAATTATTTTATTAGGGTTCTTTTTAGTCATTAAACTTTTTTTTTAATTATGGAAAGATATTTTAAATCCATCATAATTTTAAGATATTCTAAAATCTAAATCCATATATTAAATAAAATAAATAAATAGAGTTAAAACTTAAAAGCATAATAAAAATTTATAGTAAATACCTATCAATAAGTATTTCTTTAAAAAAAAAAACTACTCTAAATTTCTCTTCCGATCCTTTTTAAACAAAATTCCTAACTTGGAAGAAACCTGTAGACCAAGATTTTTTTTTTGGAACATTATAAATTCATTACCAATTACCAATTTACCAGAGGTGCAAAATCGTTCCAATATCATCATAGAATTTTATTGTTGCAACCTTAACCACAAAGAATCAAATGCAATGCAATTTAGAAGGTACATGAACAAAGAAAAGAATTTATATATAATACACCGTTTGTGGAGTTTAGCAGATTACATATGCGGGGGCTAAGGGTTTATATTTATCCTTGAGGGAATAGTTTTGAATTTTAAAAACAAAACTAATTCTCAAAATGGGTATGTGTCAACTACTCATCCCGTTTGTGGAGTCCAAAATTTACATTGTTAGTGTATCAAATAATTATCCTCAAGAAAAAGTAACTAAAGATCGAAAGTCGAAACCATCATATAATTTTGACGCTCTGTTATAATCTCAATCAATTCGGTGGTAATTGAAGCATATCTCCAGTGTTTCTCCTTGCTCACTACAAGCTTTAAATTCTCCAGCACCGCATTGAACATAACACACAATATTCTTTGAAGCTTGGCCACAAATCCCCCCTCCTGTCAATGGATTATAATTTTGTTTTAGACTTTTTAAGTGGTAGCCCCCATTGTATTTGTTGCTTTTGTTCTTTTTTTTCCCTATACATATCAATTAGCGCAATTTAGATTAACAAACAAAACCACCACCAACATCTTATCTTATTTTATCTTATCTTACTATCTTATCTTATCTTACTATATATACAAAATCACGAATTCAAAAATTTTAATTGAGAAATTTCATAAATACCCTTAGTATTATAGAATAATAAATTTTTAATTATTGTCTTCTTTCGTCATTAAACTTTTTTTATTAATTATGAAAAGATATTGTAAATCCATATAATTATAATACTTCCCAAAATTATTTGAAAATTTTTTATTTAAAATTTATATTTATTTAATTAATTCGTAGGTGGCTACAAGGAAAATTAAACTTTTACAAAGTCACCAATTTATTAAACCAAAATTAAATTCAACGAAAAATTTTGTATTTTAAGTAGTTAATTGCTATAAGATTGTTCTATCTGGGAAATTGGCTACATGCACTATCCGTAATTGGAAGCTAGGAAAAGTTCAGCATGTCTTCCATGTACTTAAAAAAAAAGAAAAGAAAAATCAATGTAAATTAGATTGATAATTGATATAATAAGACATAAATCGTCTTTCATTTTTTTTTTCGTTTTGATTCTTCGACATGACTATTTTGATGTAAGAAAGTCTTAATTGTAAAGTACCAAAAAGAAAGTTTGTATGTTTCTTTTTTGGTAATTAAGACTATTAGGGATTGAACATTAACCACTAGAACTAAGAATCCACTCTAGCACCGGCTCTAATCGTTTTTTTTTTGTAAAGCCCTAATTGATTTTATGGTTCGTCACAAGCATTCGCCAAATTGATTTTAGTAATATTTTAATTTATTTTCTATTTATAAAATATTTTACTCAATAGATTTCAAAAAAAAAATTACTTATTATTATTTATAACTTTGCTTTTCTTTTTTACTGGGTTGAGGATTGTGTAGTAATATATCTCACATTGTAACAAATAAAACAACTAATTCATTATTGTGCAACAACACTTCAAAATGAGATTAGGGCTTTCTTACCCTTTTAAAGATTTTTTTTTCTTTATATTACTTCTTATATTTTACTTTAATATTGGAATTCAAGGAACTCTCCACTGGATAAATAAAGTTATACTATATTTTATATTTTCCAAGTATGAATAATAATACTATTAATAAGAAGGCTTAATGAAAAAATTGACCACTAAACTTTCCGCCAATGGTCAAATAAGCCCGTGAATTTCAATTTTGGCCAAACAAGCCCCTGAACTAGCAATTTTGACCAGATCAACCTTTTTCAGACGGTTCCCTAATGACGTCATCAAACAGTGTCACATCATCGCGACACGTGGCTAAAAATGCCACGTAAGCAAAAGGAAAAATTTCATAAAAATATTTCTAAAATTTTAGAAATAAAAAATAATTAATTTTACCTTAAATCCCCCCAAACCATATTTTTGAAAACTTTTGATTTTTTTACTGAAAATTTTCCTTTGCTGATGTGGCACTATTTGACAGAGCCATTAAGGAATCATTTGAAAAAGGGTAATTTTGGCCAAAATTGGTAGTTCATGGGCTTATTTAGCCCAAATTGAAGTTCATGAGCTTATTTGACCATTAACGGAAAGTTCAGGGGCCAAATTTTTTCCATTCAGCCGTAATAAGAAGTATGCAACACTAAGGAAATAAAGTAGGAAAGTCCACCAGAAGATGATCTAATGCACATATTTTCCCCAATAAACAGTGAAGAAGATGTAATGATGCAATTGACACAACATAGAAATCAAACTGACAATCAAACCAAAATTACATGGGAAGGTTATCAAAATTTCATAGTGTGGTTACCAAAATTTCATATGAAAATTATCAAAACTTCATTGTGTAGTTATCAAAATTTCATACAAAGGTTACCAAATTTTCATAAAAAGATTATTAAAATTTCCTAGGGAGGTTAACAAAATTTTATACGAAAGTTATCGAAATTTTATAGTTTGGTTATCAAAATTTCATAAGAAGCTTAATAAAATTTCATAGAGAGGGAATTTATCAAAATTTATGCTTATCAAAATTTCCTATGGATGGTTTACAAAATTTCATGCGGAGGTTATGAAATTTTTATGTAGAGGTTATCAAAATTACATAGAGAGGATATCACAGTTTCATTCTCATAGGGAGGTTATCAAATTTTTATGGTGTGGTTATTAAAATTTTCATAGTGCGGTTACCAATTATATAGAGTGATTAACAAAATTTTATAGGGAGATTATCAAAACTTCACACTAAGGTTATCGAAATTTCATAGTGTGGTTATCAAATTTTCATAGGAGGTTATTGAAATTTCATAATGAGGTTATCAAATTTCTACATTGGAGCATGAAAATAACTACAAAAGTGACATAGAAATATATTGAAAAATTAATACAAATTAGGTTTCCCTTCATTACATTTGAATAGAGTTTACTGGAAAATGGACTCGCCAAATAAAGTTTTCTAAGAAGTCTAAAACATCAACATCCCGATGGCACGTTTGTGCGCAAAATGTTGTTCTTGGGAAAACACTCATTCCAAATACATTATTTTTATAACCAACGCTTAAATGTTGTGTTTCAGGGTGAGTAAGCTCATTGAAAAGTGGGCTTGCCAAAGAAACCTTTCTTCAAAACCTAAAACTTGATCTTCACGATTTTGCACGTTTGTGCGCAGAACGTTGTTCTTGAGAAAATGATAACTCTGGATGCGTTATTTGTGTAACCAACACTGAAATGTCGTATTTCGGAGTTAGTAGTGCTCTTTTGAAAGCTTTTTTCAAAGCCTAAAACATTAACTTTACAATTTTGTGCATTTGTGCACGGAACATTATTTAATTATTTGAAAATGATCAAAATGTTCTTTTTTAAAAAAACAAAATGTCATGTGTCGAAGTCAGTAGAGCTTATTGGAGAATTGGCTCGCCAAACCAAGCTTTTTTTAAAGCCTAAAACCTCAACTTCATGGTTTTACGAACAAATACAACTCTCACATGTCGTGTCTCGAATTGAGTAGAGCTTATTGGAAACTAAACTGATTAAATAAAGTTTTCTTAAGAAGACAAAAAATCAACTTCACGATTTTCTGTATTTCCGCACAAAACATTGTTCTTGAGAAACGCTCATTCCAAATGCGTGTTTTTTTGTGTGAAACCAACGCTCAAATATCGTGTCTCGGAATTATTTGACAAATGATATAACAAATGGTTTTAAGTTTGTTGATGCATATATAGATTTTTTCATAACCGTTATAACTTTTTCAGTAACTAACTATTGTAAATTTGTTAACCATATTTATTGATTAAATTGTTACCAAAATTACTTATCATTATATGTTATTGGAATTGTTGTTGTTAAGTATTTTTCATAATTACATAGCTTTTTTAGTAACTGCGTATTATGAATTTGATTGGATCCATTGTTGATGAAATTGTTAACTGATGAAAATTTATTGAATTTGTTGGTTCACATATAGTTTTTTATACTCACTCCGTCCCAAATTATCTGACTATTTTGCTCATACTAATCCTACCTTTGACCTTTAATTACAATATATATATATATATAATCAAATTTTCAAAAATATGTTTTGAAAAGCTTAAGGCTTAACTTAATCAAAACATAATTTTTAAAATTTAATTTTATATAATTTTTTATAATTATGGGTCAAAGTTAGGAATACTTTAACCCAAAAGAGTCAAATAATTTGGGAGTTGGGACAAAGGGAGTAATACGTAACTTTTCAATAACTAATTACTGAAAATTTGATAACTTCTAATATTGATAAAATGACTAACAAAATTTATTTATAATGAAAAAATTGATGAGCTTATTCCCAATAACTTTAATAGGGTTTGGACAAATTTAATCTTTTTAAAATTAACATAAACATTATATTACACAACATGTAACTTAAAATTATTTCCACCTCGAAACTTCAATCCCAATTCCACGTGTGAAACACGTGGCAAAGTACTAGTTTTATATTAGAAATGTACTTATGTTCTGTAGTATCCCCAATATTGATGTGGTATTAGCATCCGAAATTCTATCCGACTGCATAAATTACATGAGGTGCATAAAATAATACATCTTCATAGACACATCCACCAAGAGGATTAATATGCTCTATCTCGGAATCTGCTTTGTTCTGCAGCTCTAATGCAAGCTCTAGATTCATCTCCACTTCATCCATGGAAGGTCGCTCATCTTTACGACCTCTAAGACAACCGAAAGCAATATCCACAAATTGTTTGAAGCAGTCTGGGGCTATCCTCCCCTTTAGATGTGGATCGATGATATTGTAAATGGTTCCATTTTCAATGCACTTACAAGCCCAAGCAGCCAGATTTACTTCATCCCTTTCCTTATGAGTGTCTATGGGAGGTCTACCACAGAGTACTTCAAGTAAAACCACACCAAACGAGTAGACATCAGATTTTTCTGATAAATATTGGGTTCGAAAATATTCTGGATCTAAGTAACCGAAACTGCCTTTCACCTTGGACTCCATTCTTATCAAGGCCTTTGACAAGCTACGGGGACCAATTTTGGAGTTTGGACAACCCAAAATCTGAAATCTTACAACACCATTCATCATCTAATAGAATGTTTGCGCTCTTGATGTCACGGTGAACTACAACACGCTTTGCTCCACTGTGAAGGTAATGCAATCCACGATCCGCACCGATACAAATCTGTAGCCTCCGTTCCCAATCGAGTGGAACAAAATCCTTACCATGGAGATGATGATGGAGTGAGTCTCTGCTTACATATTCATAGACAAGGATCAAAGCAGTTTGGTCAACGCAGAAGCCCACAAGATAGACGAGATGTGGGTGGCGCAACTGGCAAAGCAACTGTACCTCCGTTCTAAACTCTTCAAATCCTTGTTGTGATGATCCGTTGTCATAGCGTTTCACAGCAACACCAATGGTCCCATCATCAACCCTCCCCTTGAAAACCTTCCCAAAACCACCTCGACCAATAATCAAGTCTCTATGGAAATTTTTTGTAGAAGCTTTGATCTCGGCTAGAGAAAATTCACGGCATATATTCTCTGGAAGGGCTGGAGAGACATTCCTTCCACACTGAGGAGATTTTTTCCTGAAAACATTGGAGAAGCATAGAAGAGAAAATTTTTTTGGCCACAAGGAAGAGTTTGTAGAAGCTTTGATCTCGGCTAGTGAAAATTCACGGCATATACCCTCTGAAAGGGCTGGAGAGACATTCCTTCCACACTGAGGAGATTTTTTCCTGAAAACATTGGAGAAGCATAGAAGAGAAAACAAATGAAACTTCATAGTGAAAGGAAGGTGATGATCTAAAAGCCGTTGGAAGTTTTTTGGCCACAAGGAAGAGATAAGCCGTTTACGCGAAAGAAAAATATACATAAAAAGAGAATAGATAGTACTTCATGGTGTTGACGAATTCTTGCTTGATACAAAGAGAATAGATAGTACTTCCGGTTAGAGCTGTCCGAGCCCGAACCCGAAACCCGTCCGCGCCCGAATCCGCCCGAACCCGAAACCCGTCCGCGCCCGAACCCGAAACCCGTCCGTGCCCGAATCCGCCCGAACCCGAAACCCGTCCGAGCCCGAATTGACTAGAAAAGTCAACGTCCCGAACCCGCCCGAACCCGAACCTGAAATTACCTGAACCCAAGGCAACTCGAGTCCAATCCCGACTCGACCTAAAATAATTTGAATTTAATAATAATTTATAAAGTAATATATTTTATTGTTTAGAAAAAAAAACATATTTCCTTTTAATATTAAATAAAACTATTATATATATAAATATAATAAAATTTATATAACGATGATCACAATTAAATGATTCATTAATCAATATTAAAAGTGTAAACTACTAAATATTTATATTTATAATATATATAAAACTTAAAGTAAAAGACTAAAAATACCCTTATAATTAATTAAATACATGAAATTTTAATTTTGTTTAAACAAATAAAGAGTCTACAAAAGCACATGATGAAACAGAAGCAAAGGTTTAAACCGAAAGTTCTGTCCTCGTTCAATCTAGTCCCTTAGTTTAGTTCAGTTCAGTCCCTAAAGTTTTTTAGTGGTTCAATTAAGGGTCTATCATCTTTTAATTTGTTTAATTTAAGGCTTTCATTTTAATTATTTGTTTAATTTAATGCTTAATTTGTTTTAATTTGCAATAATTTAGAATTGATTAGCATTAATTAATTTAAATTAATGATAAAGTATATGTATTTTATATTTAATTCAATTAATTTAAACAAGTGGATCAGCCCGCGCTGGCGCGTCGGGCGTTCAGCAATTTACTTTTTTGAACAATTTTCTATTTCAA
The DNA here is from genome assembly GCA_001974825.2 of Corchorus olitorius. Classification (NCBI taxonomy): domain Eukaryota; kingdom Viridiplantae; phylum Streptophyta; class Magnoliopsida; order Malvales; family Malvaceae; genus Corchorus; species Corchorus olitorius. The sequence continues at coordinate 15,451 of AWUE01013546.1, read as the reverse complement.
TTAAATTGTTTGATACGTAGGAAATTTCGAAAATACTATGATATTAAATGTGTTGCATCTTTAAAAGGCTATACTATTAACAATGAGCATATACCCTAAAGTTAACAATAAATAGTAAATATTAGTTTGTACATGAATAGGTGCAATAGCTTCAATTTTGTTTCCTCCTCTAAAGTGTGTAGCAATTAAACAAAAACTAAGTTTACTCTCTTCTTCATATGGACATGAAAGGCCTCAAGAGAGGTTACAATTCTAGATAATTAAGGGGGTTAGGATTTATTATTATAACATTTATGTGAAAGGAAAGGATAATTACAAAAAGGGCTCAAGGGCAAGAACTGACTAGAAACTAACCTAGGGTCTTCTTAGTAATTTGGCAAGTGAGAAAAGACAGAAAAGGACAAAAAAAGTTCAAATGGAGCCTCCTCATCGATCCTCAAAAGGGGTCTTTGGTAAATTCCCTGGGTCTTCCAAATACTATTTAGTATATATATGTTGCAAACCACTTGATAATGGTCAGTGACCATACTCTTTCCGAAGAAGGGTTTTCATTTTTCAACAAGTGGTCGAGTTTTTGGGACTCTCTAAATGTCTCTATGGATGAGACTGTTCTTTTACTATTAATCATTTGTTAGTAATTTTTAACAATTATTCAATCTTTATATATATTGATAATGATGTTATATTATATATATATATATATATATATATATATATATTGAGCATCAAGTAGAAACTTGAATTATGATAAAAAGAGAGTTACACAACGCATGGAGGCAAGACCCCATACCAAACAAAGTATGCACCCTCGCTAAAGCGTAATAGGGCAATACCATTCAAAGAACGACTAATATGAGAAAAAGTACAAGTAGAGAAAAGTGAAGCGAAATCTAATATTTCTTGAATCAAACAATAACCTTGCCATGTCGATGAAGCCCCTTTGTCGATCTCTTTAATGGCCACAATGTCTAGCAATCAACAATCCAAAGTGAATTGCAAATATTTCAGCATGAAGAACATCAGTCACAAACGGAATCTGCTTAAAGGCTGAAGAGACAACTTCACCAGATGAGTTTCTGAATACGATCCCAAGTCTTGCTGTCTTTGTAGAAGTCGAATAAGCAGCATCGGGGTGATCCCAACCCCCGACAGTTCCATAGCAGAATCTTCATTAATGGGGAATAGAGGGGTTGATTTGCCCCGTTTCTATAACTGGTGAATTTGCAATTTGAAATTCATTTGTGCCAACAACATCTCTGGATCTCTTAGCTTCTAAATGGAAATCAGCATCTACTACTGTATTTCCTCCTTGACCTCTTTTTGCTCCAGTTGAAATTGAAAACACATCATTATTTGAAGTAGCAATTGACTTTGAAGAAATACGTGCAGTTATTTTCCATGAGCTGTTCTTTTTGGCTTTGTGAATTTTATTTGAAGCAGTTGCTGCAAAGGTGAAGTCTTTGAGAAGGGCATTATCTGGAATTGGTTGGTTCGAAATTGGTAGGATATTCTCTGCCACATCACCTAGGAAGTTACTCTCTGCTAAATTATCGGAAATGGCAGCAACAGTTTTTTGCAGTTCTAAATCATCCACCAAATTTACGGGAACAGTTACTAGGCCAAGTGTGTTGTTTGCCACATCAGCATCCTCCAAAGATCTGGGAACATCCGTTGCCATCCTTTTACCAACATCCAAATTCCGGAACAGACTCAGCAACATCCTCTGCTTGATGATTTCTACCAGTATTGTTTGCTAATGCAGCAAAAACATTATTTCTCTGCGAACTAACAGAATCACTTATGTGAAAATAAGATGATGTTGGGGATCCATCCAAAGCAGCTATATTTGATATTGGAATTTCAGCCCTCATCCAATTTCCATAGGAACGAATCACTTTGCCAGTCCTCTTCTTCATTGTAAATGCCGCATCACACTCTGATTCATGGTGTGTCAAACACCCACAAACAAAACAGAAATCAGGAAGTCTCTCATAGTGGAAATTCCATTAACAGGCAAATTAATTCAAGTTCCACGTTTAAGTGGTCTATTAATATTAAGATTAACTCGAACTCGGAGGCAACATCCCCAAGCCACACCCTCTCCACAGGTATCAATCTCCTCAACAATGCCAACTTTTTTACCCACGGCCAAACCAATACTGTCAGCCATATAGGCAAAAGGAAGTCCATGAATCTGAAGCCAAAAAGAGCACCAATCCAAATTTACCGATTCTGGAGAAGAGAGGCCATCAAAATCTTGCAGGACTATCAAAGCTTTATTAAAACACCATGGTTGCTGCAAGAATATTCTATCTCGTTCAGCCTCTTTTGCAAACCGAAACAGATACAGTTTATTCCCCAAATCTCTAACATGGAGTCCTTCCATTAATTTCCAGACTTTATACATCACAGTCCTCAAGATTTCAACTTTTACCAGTTTCCTGGTGAGGATTTTCCCCAGCAGACAATAGGAACCCGCACCCAAGGATTCTTGAACACAATCAGGATCGACATCAATAATAGCATTCTCTTCCGCACAGAGATTAAAATTTTCCCACAGTTTGTTTAGATCATCAGCCATAGCAAGAGAATATGGAAGATTGAAAACGAAAAATAAGAAAACAAAGAGAAAAAAGGGATTGGAAGTTTGCACACAGGCAAAACAAAAACTCTCACAAAGGAGTACTTAAAAAACGGAGTACAATTATTCTAAGTATAATTATCTTGAATCTATTATATTATTATATTATATTATATATTATCAATAAACTTATAATATAAAAGATAAAACAATTATTTTTGTTTAAAAAATCTTTAAAAAGAGCTTACACTTGAATCGAGATGAGTCAGATCCAGATTGGATTCTGAATATCGAATCGAAATCAAACCCGAGCATGAACCCGACCCGAGCCCGAACCCGAAAATATCCGAACCCGACATAACCCGAGGCCGAAAATACCCGAACCCGCCCAATTGCCAACTTTATTCATGGTGTTATGGTGTTGACTGATTCTTGCTTGACTTATAAACCCATTTCTATTCAAGTAGTTTTAATTTGCTCAATAATTAGACCAAAAGATTTAATTCAGTTATTTGATGAGCCCATAAACTTAGTGGATTTATCACATTAAGCGTTGCTATAATATTTGTTTAATGGTAATTTTTCAAGGTTTTTTTGTTTCGGCCCAGCCCAAATAAATCTAAACTTTGCAAGTTCAATTCCTTGTATTAATTAATTTCTAAAAAGTGAACACTATATGTCCTCCATGCTGCTCGTTGACACAAGTGTGGGTGAGCATTTTAATAGGTTGGAACTTGGAACCGATTTATTAATTGATAGATTTTAGTTAAAATAATTTGTTCTCGTGTAATTTGGTTTGAGATGATTAATCACTTGATTTCAATCGATGTTTGAATGTGATTCGATTAATTTGATTGGTCTATTATTTTTAACCTAAATGCTGCATCAACATTTTTCAAGCAAGATCCGAGGTAATTACTTGCTGTCATTTGCTTAATGTCCCTTGTTATTTTTGAATTATGAGTGTTTTTTTATTGATTTCTTGTTTCGGAATTAGGCTGCAACTATGGCAACTTAAAATGTTTTGATAGTATCTTTCTAAGCAAGAAGAAATCCATATATAACTTTGTAGATAATTAAAAGGTTTTTTAATGCATAATTTAACATTCCAATTTATGAATAATATATTACCAGTTACTACTAATCAAATGGCTGATACGGTGAGACGGTCCTTTCTAATAATTTCTTCAAATAATGAGACGTGTCATTCTCCTAATTGTACTTTTGGAGTTTAGAATTTACGCTATCTATGTATCATGTATGTATAAGATAATTATTTTTATCAAAAAAAAAAAAAAGAAAAGAAACATAATTGTTTCCATAATTAGAATCCCCACACACTCCATAGTAACTTTCTTTCCAATCGGATAGATAAAATGCAAGCAATTGTAAAATTTGGTGCCAAAAACCGATCTGCTCTTTGGTCGATTTCTTCAACTAATATAAAAGGTAAAAATAGATGAAATTGAACTTCATAAACTAACATGAAAGAGTGCTTTTGAGGACTGAATTAATTAATTTACATAAGACACCAATCTAACTTTGTAAATTAATTAATTTACATTCATTTCTAGTTCAATTTATAGCAGGAGCTGTCTCAGAATAACAACTTAACTAAGCCTCCATTTGTTGAACTATCTACATAGGCTAACAACCATATCAGAATCCGATGAATATCCCATGTTTAAAATTGTTTCCTCACTTTTAAAGCTATGCACATTGGAACTGCTTTCATGTGGCTCAAATAAATCTAACATAATCAGAAAAGTTAAAGGCAGATAAGGAGAAAAAAACTTTCTCATACAAAAGTCCTCCATAAGGATCCATATTTACACTCCATTTCGGAGTCTGCTTCGATTTGAATCTCCAAAGCAAGTTCAGGGAAGGTCGTTTGTTTCCCTGATCAAGGTGGACACAAGCAATATCCAGAAATTTTTCTAAGCAGCGTGGGGAAATTTTTCCTCGCAAAACTGGGTCAATAGTATGATAAATAGTTTCATTTCCAATGCATCTAATAACCATGGAATTATAAGAAACACCTGATCCTCCATGCAGCTCTTCTTTTCATGAATGGGGAGCGATTGTAGAAGGCATCCAACACCTTGCCATGGAGTTCCAATTGTGCCTGTTTGCTGCTATTAAAAGACAAGCTAATTGCTTTTCTCATGAACTTGCAAAGCTAGATTGTATTGTAGGAGAGAAACAAATATGGAGACATTCCATACATTCAAACTTTTGTAATCCCGATTTTCATGAATAAGAAGTTGAAACACATTTCTCTAAAAAAAAAAAACAAATTTATATCTATTTTACTATCTTACTATCTTATCTTACTACTATATAAAATCATGAACCCTCTTACTACTATATAAAATCATGAACCCAAAAATCTTAATTGAGAAATTTCATAAATACCCTTAGTATTATAGTAGTATAATAATTTTTTAATCACTATTGTTTTTAGTCATTGAACTTTTTTTTATTAATTATGAAAAAATATTATAAATCCAATATTTAATTTTTTAAATTATGAAAAGATATTAATAATTGGGAAAATATTTGATAAATAATAAAATCTATTTTATTTTTAAGATAAAAAATAATTATACTCCCTCCCAAACTTTCTCCTTGAATATCGCCAAAAAAAAAAAAAACTTTCTCCCTGAACCTCTTGTATTCCCTGTTAATCCACACTATCCTAATTCTCCATTGCTGTAAACGAAGCTAGAAGGTTAACATTAAAGCTTTTTTTTTCCAATGTGTTTTCCTTAATTTTTAGTGGACATTTATATTAATGAAACCCCTAATTTGCAATTTTTTTCGTCCCTTTTGCATTCATTGTGCGTAGGATGCTCTTATAAAAGGCAAAATTAGTATATTTTTCTCATGCTGGAAATTAAGTTTGATGCAAAGCTAATTAATCTGGAAATTAATAGAATAGGTTGTCACGCCCCGAACCCATGGCTCGGAACATAACAACGTCACACACTCATAAGGCGAACCCCAAGAACGTATAAGGCTAGCTATCAATCCAACATAATATAATAGGTCCAAAAATAAACTAAGTCTCAATATCCAAACATTAACAAAATCTTCAAGTTTTTACTAAACAACCTTATTGAAATTCAACTAAGTTCCAAAAGTCCAAGTCTATTGCGGAAACTATAACGTCTAACGATCATTCTCCCTAATACTTACTCATCATCACCTGAAAATCATATAAACCACTTAGTGAGCTAATTAAGAGGCCAGTAAGTAACAAGATCTAACTAGGTGGATCAAGTACAATAAAATCATACATACTTTAATAACAAATCATAGTTTTCATATAAACATATACGATAAACCACAATCAAATTTTCACTTCAAAACAATACACTTTAACTCAAACACAATAAACATTTAGTTCTATTCAGGCTGCACCACAATCACAATCACAATCATTCGTTAACGGTATAGATCTCGAGTCTAGCCAACAGTTTAACCCCATGAGGCACGGGTCCGCTCTTACCAACAGTTTAACCTCCTGAGATACGGGTCCACTCTTATAAATCAGTTTAACCCCCTGAGGCACGGGTCCGCTCTTACCAACAGTTTAACCCCCTGACCCCCTGAGGCATGGGTCCACTCTTACCAATAGTTTAACCTCCTGTGATACGGGTCCACTATGCACAGCCTTCCAAGGACATTAAAACACATTTTCACATTCCCAAATCACTTTCAAAACAGTTTCCATTCCAAAACATTTACGTTTGCATACTCGATCCGATTTTAAGAAAACAACGATACACTTTTAAAAACAACAAAACACTTCCAATCATTTATAGGAAAACAATCTATAAAACAATTGATAATTCATATAATTATAATACATATAATCTTAGAAAACACTAAAAAGTTCCGGTCACTTACCTAATCAGCACACATAATCACAACACAATTCTTGCAACGAACAATACACAATCAAGAGCCTAACAATATTAATTATGCATTAAACCAACACAAACAATATACATAAGATGTATGACCAATCTACCCTAAACAATATAATAGAAAACTATTTATTCTTATTTTAAAGTTAAAATTGGTAAGGAAGCTACCAATTAACAAAGTTATATTTAACAAGTGTTAAGCATTGCAACTAGCTATCTGGAATTAAAATTATGTTTAAAATGATATCACCCAAAGGATTGGTTAATCTATCTTAGATCAAGTCTAAGTCAACTACACCTCCTTAATCTTAGCTGCTTCCACACCATTACAGACAAATGGGATGTATTTAAACTAAATATTCAGTCTGGTTCATACTTCATACTAAACTAGAAATTGAACTCGCAGATATCATGATAATATTCTCCAACCGGCCTTACTTAAATCACAAGGAAAACATTAACGAAAATTTATGATCTCTGGACATTTCATTATTTCCGAAGGTACTCGAGAAACTATGGTATAAAATTAAAGCACCTTAGTGATTAATCTCTAATCTGATAGATCAAAACTCCCATGTTGCATATCTTCAATGTCTGAAAATGTATCCTCAGTCTTGAAGCTTTGTCGAAACCCTTCATTGGTATCTTCATCAGTTTTGAAGCTATGTAGTACATCTGAACCTCCATAATTTTGCCCAAATAAATCTGCATGATAATCAGAAATATTTAAGGCAGAGGAGGAGAAAAGGACTTCTTCATACATACATTCTCCAATAGGATCGATACACTCCATTTCAGAGTCTGCTTCGATTTGCAGCTCCAAAGCAAGCTCTAATGTTGCCTCCACTTCGCCAAGGAATAGACGTCTGATTTGTCCGTCACTAGAGTTGCATTTAGGAAAAGCTCTGGATCCCAATACCCCACTCTACCACCAAATGATGTTATCGTGGAGGAATGAGATCGAGGCAACTGTATTTTGATTGGAGCATTTGACATACTAAGAGGTCCTATCTTGGATAACCCAAAATCCGAAAGCTTAGAATCCAGTTGGTCATCTAAAAGTATATTTTTGGTCTTAATGTCTCGGTGAATTATCGCACGCTTTGCGCCACTATGAAGATAATGTAATCCCCAAGCTGCCCCAATGCAAATCTCTAACCTCTGTTTCCAGGAAAGCGGATCGTAACCATTATTACCATGGAGATGATCATAAAGTGACCCATTGGTCATATAGTTGTACACAAGGATCGTCTCGTCTTCCTCATCGCAAAATCCAATTAGGGAGACAAGATGTTGATGGCGCAGCTGGCAAAGCAATTGGACATCATTTCGGAACTCTTCAACTACTTCCTTTCTCGACAACAGGAAGGAGCTCAAGCGTTTGACAGCGACAACTAAGTTCCCGTCGTCCATAAACCCTTTGTACACAGTTCCACTACCATCTCTTCCAATAACCAAATTTGAGTCAAAGTTGAAGGTAGCAGCTAGGATCTCATTTAATGAAAATCGACGACATAGTTGTTCTAGAAGTGAGGATTCATTTGCTTCTTTTACCCTGCTTCTGGGGAATTTGCTCTTATTCAATTTCTTTTCATCTGAAACTCCAAACAAACTTAGCAAAGAATAGGGATGTTTATTTCTCATTGTTGAGAAACAAATCAGTAGAATGACGGAAATTAAGGTGGAGAAACAATAAATATATATATGTACCAAGGGACTAACCTTGCTTGCAATACTAGACTTCAGTTTGTTTAATTGGAAGTTCAAGGAGCTAATTTCCTGGATGCTTCCTCTACACATGTAAATCAATTCACAACTAAGAATATTACATATATCAAGACAATGATTAGTTGGTTTTAAATTTAGTAAAATTTTACTTAAAATGGCATAATTACCCTTCAAAAAATTTTATAAACAATTAATTAATAAATCTTCTCTCTCTTCCCAACTTTCCAAAACCACTTAAAACTTCAACCACTTTAATTAACATTTAGGGGTATATATGAAAAAAGAGAGTAAAATTGCATTGGTTTTATAATTGTTTCACTTATTTTGAAAGACTGCAAAAGTTGAAATGTTTCACTTATTTTGAATAGGAAGGAGTACCTTACATAGGAGGGAGTACCTTACACAAGACAATAGGTAATGACAGAGCAGTCTCTTTACAAGTTCTTATGCTTTACAAATAAGCAACGATTAGGACCTGTAGCAATTCCTAATCAGTCAATGGTGATCAAATTTCTAAAGTGGCATTCTTAAAATATGAGTAAGATCTTTAGAGACAACTTTTCCATAGCAATAAAAGAAGAAACATTCAATTTCTTTTAAACAATTAGAAGAGTATGTTAAAAAAAAAAAACAATATCCTTACCTCAATTAGAAGCATACATAGTATTTCTTCATTCTTCAGACTAATGAGTCGCCAACTGAACTGGTATTAGCATTTGAAATTCTATCTGACTGCCTTAGCTAAGATGAGGTGCACAAAATAGTACATCTTCATAGACACATTCAACGAGAGGATTTGTTTTGTTTTGCAGTTGTAATGCAAGCTCTAGAGTCGTCTCCACTTCACCTATGGAAGGTCGCTCATTTCCGCTAACATTGAGACAACTGAAAGCAATCTCCAGAAATTATTTGAAGCAGCCTGGGGCCATCCTCCCCGTTTAGATGTGGATCGATGATATTATAAATGGTCCCATTCAACCAGAATTATTTCATTCTCATTGACATTCTGAAGAGAATGCTATGGATTGTCTACCACAAAGTAGTTCAAGTAAGACCACACCAAATCCGTACACATGAGATTTTTCTGATAAATATTGCACTACAAAAAAAATGGAAAATAAAAACATTTTTTTAACTAAAAAAACGTCTCTAAGAAGATTAGAGATGGAATATGAGACGAAAACCAAAGCGTCTTGAAATATTCCAACTTGATTGTTGCTCCCTACTTGTTTGATATATATGTTTCTATTCTCAAATGGTTTAGAATGCCTAATTCCCAACTTTGTTGGAACCTTAATTGCTGCTGGCAATTCAACTTTAGAACAAAGATATACCTATGTAGAGAAACAATTCACTGTTTGTTAGTTTAACAAGTCAGAGTAAGTTCTGTGTCATACACTTGTGAGGGTGCTGTCTTCAGCTTCTGCTTGAGAGAAAATATAATAGGCACATATTTTAATTTTTTTTTGGACAAGTTACTTCAAAATTGTAAGTCAAGGTTGATTTTGCATTTATCCTTCAACTGTTGGCATGAATATGATCATCAAGGCAAAATATAACTGGGTAGTTTTGATGGCAACACTGCCCTGCAACTTGGGTGGAATGTCCTCGTGGTTCAAGAAGCTCAATCAAATTGTTTCTTACTACTACTATTATTTACTACTGCTATTTTGTCATAACTAATGTCAACTTGCTGGAATTTAAATGAGTATCCAATAAAACTGCCAGGTTGAAGATTGAAATTTAAGAATTCCCTTGAATATGAATAAAACATTAATTTTGCTAAGATAATAGACTTGAACTTAACTTTCTCTTTGTTCAGGTATGCACTCCTAATTCACCTATTGATCTTCTTCTTTTTTTTAGGGTAGGATCAATATTTGGGTTGTTAGGGACCTTGGTCAAACAAATTGAGCAGAAAATTTGTTCATAATTAACCATCACAGAAACAGAGAATTTACAAAAAGAAAAAAAAAAGCTATTAAAAGATTAAAAAGCCAAAGGGTTTGATTGAATCTTGCTAATGAGTTATACAATATTAATAGTTTTGATCACAACAGAGCAATTAAGCAATATTCCCTGGTAATAAATTATCAGCAGTATGCTTATAGGAGGAGTTCATCAGAAAATTCTTTGCTACAGAAATATTGCTCAAAGCGTACCTGCCGCCTGCCAGCAAAGAAAGGTGATCTTCTCTAGTATTGTGAGCACGAGCCTCCTTGTTCGGTTCAAGAAGGGACGCTGGCACTTTCGGAGGGTGAAAAAAAGGGTAAGAAAATGAAAATGTTTGAAGGTATAATTATTTTCAAGAGATGATGAAGAAAAAAAGAATGAATGGGAAACATCCGTTATGGTAACGGATATGTTTCCCATTCTTTCCTTTTTACTTCACCATCCTTGTTGATTTTTGAATGAAGAGGAAACAGAGAATAGGCATTAACCCAGAAAGAACAATAATAATATGCAGCATTAAAAGTCAGGGTGAGTACAATCCTAATCTATCAGACCCCTCCTAAATTTAAATTTATAGTAAAAGTCACGTTAACCACTAAACCACAAGTTCATTCCATTGCTCAACTTACTCCTAGCAAGTAGAGATCCTTCCTAAATACTAGCAACAACTTTTGACTAATAACTTAAACAAATTTTTCAAATAATAAAAACATGTTACTAAAGCAATAACTAACACTCCTAATTCTTAACCTATTTTGATAAGATATTGATGAAATAAAGAAAATAGATTTATTTGGAGAGCCAGAAATCTGAACTAGCCAAAGAGATAATAAAATTATAACATTATATTTTGGCTAAAATATTACAAATATCCTGAAGTTTTCTACTTTATAAAACTCCTATGGTTTTGTCTTGTTTAGAACATGGGAAAAATTTTACCAAAAAAGAAAAGGGAAAACAATATGTTCTTCCCCCACTCCATATCTTTCCATATTGAACAGGTACACCAATGCAAGCAATTCTAAAGTTTGTGGTGTCAAAAACGTTTCATTTTTTTTGGATTTCTTCATTTAATTAATGTTACAAAGTGACATGAAAGAGTGCTTGAGGATTGAATTAATTAAGAAATCCAGATACATTGGTTTTACATAACATACCAGTCCAATTTCATTTCTAAATTAATTTAAAGCTGCAGTTATCTCGAAATAACAATTTAAGCCCCATTGTTAAACTATTTATTTAAAGGTAACAACCACATCGGACTCCAATGAATATACCATTAGGATTTAGGATTACCATATCTTCAATGCCTGAAATGTGTATCCTCATCAGTTTACAAGCTGTTGAAAAACTTGGCTAACATTAATGTCTGAAATTGCATCACTGTTGAAGCTAAACGCAACTTCCGAACTTCCATTTGAACCGAATGAATCTGCACGATAATCAGGAATATCAAAGGGAGACGAGGATATCAAAAAGACTTCTTCATACCTACATTCTCCATGAGGATGTGCTAGAGTATGAGATTTTTCTAGATAGTCTAGGTGTTGAATATTATATGTTGATGTCAGTGATAGTTAGTAAGTTTAGTTATAAAGTTGTGAAGCTCCTTATTTTGTGGAAGTATGTCCAACCAAAACCAAGATATGCTGGATATTTTGTCTAAAATGTTGTAATATCTATATCTATATCTATATTTTTATTTTTATCTTACTACTATATAAAATCACGAACTCAAAACTTTTAATTGGGAAATTTCATAAATACCCTTAGCATTGTAATATAATAATTATTTTATTGGTATTCTTTTTAGTCATTTAATTTTTTTTAATTATGAAAGATATTTTAAATCCACCATAATTTTATTTTTTTTAAATTGTGGAAAGATATTCTAAATCCATATATTAGATAAATATTTAATATTTTTCTACTCAAAATATCTTCAAAAAAAAATAACGTAACAAATATGTTCATTGGTTTTAGATCTACAAATTATTATTCCGTTTTGTTCTCAACTTAATATCTATTCTATAAAAAAAAATATTAATAAGTTGAGAAAAGAAAACGTGGGTGATAAAATCTACAATATATTCATTAGCTTAAATCAACTAAAATTTAATTTGATACTTTTATGTATAACCCCTACTTGATGGCAAAAAAAAAATGTATAACCCCTACTTATCTTGACTACTTACTTACATCTAACTTTATTAATCAACAATAATTAATTGTAAATTAATAATTAATATCAACAACATAAGATCAAAAGAGATAGTGAAAATATTGTACAATAAAATATTTTGAATTGTATAAGGGACACAAAGAAATTTCGTAGACATAATCTAATTCCCATATTCATGGTAAAAGTATGCAAACCATGTAACTCTACACTTCAAAATTTGAGTAGAATTGTCCAAAATATTCTTTTGAAAAAAAGTGTTTGATCTTTTAAGGTTTAATATGTAATATAATATATCAATTAATATTTATTAAATTGAATGTAAATTTATAAAATATCCTCTTATGATATAATTAAATTAAAGATATATTTGGGAAATAAAATAATCAAAAGTACGTCTAAATCACAATCAAATATATCTCTTTATACTCAAACAATTCAAGGAGAAATATCACAACTACAAACTACGTCTATTACCTTAATAAAGGTAACACACTAAGCGAAGCCAGGTAAAGGAGCACAAAGTCCATATAAAATCAGACAAAACTCGCATACAATTTACATGCAGTGGGACTTGAACACATAATCATGATACATGTACGATACACATACCATTTGAGTCTTTTAACTCGAGTGTACTAAATTAAAAGAAAAATTAAATTAATCCTTTGCATAATGAATTATGTTCTTATAGCCTTTGTCACTGTTGGATTTTTATCAAGAATAGTCAAACAAATATATATAATATTGGGAAATTTCATAAATACCTTTAATAATAATATTATAGTATAATAATTTTTTAGTCATTCAACATATTTTTATTAATTTGGAAATATATTGTAAGTTCAATATTTAACTTTTTTTTAAATTATAGAAAGATATTAATAATTTTTTATAATTGTAATTAATAATTTACTTCTCATAATTATTTTTAGATTATAGTATATTTAATTTATTCTTTTTAAAGACTTTATTCTTCTTCTTGATATAGCCATAAAACCCATATCCAAGTTCATAGTTAAGTTACTGATTAATAGTACATAGCTTTCGTAAAAAAAAAAAAGTATATAGCTGGTAGCTGATAGTCTGATACAGAAATTATATGTAAAAATTGAAATCCTTATTTGCCACAATTATTTGCTATTGATTTCTTTGTAATCAAACATAATAAGCGCGTAATCCTAAGAAAAGACCCATTTCCGCATTATGATATAGCTACACGTGAATATTTTTAAGATCAACGGATAACATTATTTTTCACACATTTAGAAAAAATGGTTAATTTACCAAAAAAACATGTTTGGAACTTAATGGTGGAAGAGGAGTAATAAAAGGGGAAACAAAGTCTGAAAATAATTTGGGAAGGGTGGAAGGCAATCTTCTCTACTGAAATTGTAAATAAAGTTATACTATATTTTATACTTTCCAAATATGAATAATGATACTACTAATAAGAAGTATGAAATACTGCAAACATAACTTTCTTTTGGAAAATTTTGATCCTTGGGTCTAAATTTGACACGTAACTACTATTAAGGATTTGATAACGGAAACTAAACTCAGTCTCAAAATTTAAACCTTAAGATTCATATTTGTTCCACTCAAAGCCACATGGTATATATATGTAATTTATCCTATAATTAATGTTTTAGAATTAAATTATTAAGTATCTCAATAAAAGTTATTAAGAAACATTATAATTAAATGTATGAGAGTATTATATTGAGGTTTTTTTTAAAGGGTACAAGTAAAATTAGAAAGCAAATAAGCTAAGAACCAAAATTAGAAAGAATAGCCTTTTACAATTGCCAGAAGCTTGAGAGCATATCAAAGATGAAATTATCCAGCAAAACTTTGAAGATGATCAAAGGAGAAAGTCGATCGGGGTGGGAATGTATGTAATACCATATAAATACTCTTGGTACTATAAATTATATTTTGAAGTGAGAAGAAATTAACTTTGGGAATGCAAGTGAAATAAATGGAAAGCTTTGGGACTACATTAGAAAGGGAACTAAAGATTAATAGGGGCTAGAGGGAAATTTTGCCAACTCAAAATAATTGGTAATCATATAAATTCTTCTCTTCTTCTTCCCGTAACATTTTTTTCCCATTTCTTCTCTCCACCCAAAATGCATTTTCACCCTCAATGATTCAAGAATTCTACATGGAAATTAACATGCAAGTTAGGAGATCAAAAGCTCTTTTCAAATTATTCAATTACATGGCTTTGGGTTATGGTTTTATGGTTGGTTGAAGGGTAATCAAAGTTCAAGGTGAGAAAAGTTTCCCTTTGATTTCATTGTGTTTAAATTGTTTCTAAAGATTAGATTGTAATTGCATTTGTGATTTTCGGAGGTTTGAAATGCAAATGCCATGGTTGAGGTTTGAAATTAAGTTTGAAGAGGAAGTGAAGAAGAGAACCAAGAGTTATAGCTTCATTTTGGTAAGAATCTCTTTCTTTTAGTGTTATTTGATGATTGGAAGCATGATTAATGTGTGGGTTCAAGATTGGAGTATTTTGGAATAAATTTGGGATGAGAATTGATGAAAAGAGATCAAATTTTGAAATTTTTGGGGCTGCCGGAATCTGGAAATCATGGAATTTCCAGATCTGCGCAGCGGAGAAGAGGAGAGAAGAAGAAAGAAAAAAAAAAAAAGAGAGAAAAAGGGGCCTGCTTGGCCGGCCTGGCGCGACCCAGCGCGCTAGGCCAGCGCGAAGGCCTGCGCGCGGGCCTGTGCGTGGCCCAGGCGCGCGGAATTTCAATAATTCGACTAAATGGTTATATTAATAAATTCGGATAATTCTCGTACTACTCCGTAATGTTTGTAGGAACATAAATTCCCATATTACCCTTGAGTGGGTAAATTACCATATTACCCTTAATTAGTGAAAGTGTACTAATCTATTCCGTTGAACTACGATTTTGAGTCCGATTGGCTAGGGTCAACAACTATGACACGTAAGGAATATCATCGTACCTTGAGAGAGTTAAATTACCGAAATACCCTTGATAGGTTGATTTACTATTTTGCCCCTAAGAGCGTGATACAAATGATTAAACTTTAAGATGGTAT
>AWUE01013544.1:0-24090 GCA_001974825.2 Corchorus olitorius | reverse complement strand
ACACCATCTTCTTCAACGTTTTCCTTTGTGGTGTTCTCTCTCTCTAGCCGTGCTCTTTCTTTCTCTAGATTTCTAGCATGATTCTTGATAGAATCTCACATGCAAGCAAATCAATGTAAAGCCACCATCGAAAGCTCTCAACTGGTGGTTTTTACTTTCGTTTTTATGGATTATTAAGGGGTCTTTCAAATCTAAAGGTAAGGATGGATTTATTTCAAATGTTTTTAAAATTGAAGTTGTTATGGAGAGAACTTTAACTTGGTTATGTTTTTTAGGTTAATTGGAGAGGTATTTCCATGGGTAGAGACGGGTTGGAGCAAGTGAAAATAAAATGGTGCCTGAAATTGTACTAAGACGGCTGAGGCGCTGATCGAGACATCGGCTAGGCTCACAGTGGATTATGCATGGGGGTGTGCGAGTCCCCTGAACTGTGAGTGGGCTGTCCTCAGCGGAGAAACCGTTGAGGAACTGTTTTATTTCTGTTTTATTAATATGTTTTATAAATGGTTTTACTAAATTGTTTTGGGTGCATAAATGACTATTGGTTTTGATTACGAAACGGTTAGAAAGCATACGGGGACTCGTGGACTGGACGCAGCCCAGGGAGTACGTATGACTTGATTTGGTGGTATACTAGCTAGTAGTTGGACTCATTTGACGGACCATGGTTTGATTTGGATCCACATGGTTCGTCGTTCCAGGCCCGACACGCCATATATATGTACCGGTTCGGCGTGTGCATGGGGGAGCTAAACTGGGTGTGTTGCGGCCACCACGCAATGCCGAACCCAGGCCAACGTCAGGGGGACGGGCATGGTTTTTACTGATATTATGATATTACGAAAATGCCTTTGACGGTTCCGGAGGTTGACTCGGGCCAAGGTCACTTCGGATATGCTTTGATGGCAGCCCATGGTTTTGAAAGAAATATTTGGATTCTGATACATGGTTTTGATATCACTGATTTGTTTTGTTACAATTGTTTTATTTACGGTTTTGGTTGTGAGTGCACCCCACCCTCTTCTGATCCTCTTTTGAGGGTGGCTCACTCACGGGGTACATTCGTGTACTCACCCTCGATTACTTGTTGTGTATAGTGTAGTTAGGACTCGGTGCTTCTTTCGATGATCGAGCCGCTGGCGTAGGCTGTGATCCTTGCTGATAGAGGTACTTCTCACTAGAATACGGGTCCCACTGGCAGTTGTCTTGGTTTCTTGTTATCTTTCGCTTTTCGTTTTCATTTTACATTTCAGTTTGTTGTTTTCTGTATTTTCTTATGACTTTGATTGCAAATATTGTAACGTTTTTATAACAGTGTTTGATTTTTTGACGATTCCTCTTTTACTCTGGTCAAGAAACTTTTGTTTTTTTTAAATTTATAATCAATTTCTGTATTCGTCGTTTTCTTCTGGTATTGACGCTTCGTGGAGCCTTGGTGCGCATGACCGGTCGGTACGTGTTTCGAGGCAACACGGCGGTTGTCCGTGCCCTTTTTCCTGGTCGGGACGTGACAGTCAGGATGGAACTGGGCGGCTTGCATCTCAACCTTGGCGCCTGGGCTACTTACCTGGTGCTCGGTAACTATCGGGGTGCAGTTTTGTGCGCCTGCTGCTGTACTGATGGCTCTCTGATGCTCTTGGTGTTTGGCCGCCTGGATGCATAGTATGTGCAGATGGGTGCCTGGCCTTCTTAGCTGGGTGCCCATGCTGCAACACGTACTCCTCCTCCATACTTGACTTTTTTTGCTTACCTAAATTGTTTCTATTGCTTCACAAAATAAATTTGTGAAATTGCATAAAATGTTTGATCAGTCGTCGGCAATCATAAAAATAATCCCAACAATTACTAACTAAAAATAGCTAGGCAAAGTAGGGGTCGAATCCACAGAGAGATAGGATATTCTTCTTTTTCTAATTAATAAATATAAAATAAACAAACAAAATAAATAGAATTTTGAAAGTAGAGCTAGATTAAAACAAATAAACAATTAAAATTAACTAAGAAAACAATCAAGAAAATTAAAGAAAACAATCAATCAGAAAGTAGTGAATAAATTGAGAAAACAATTAAAATTAAGAAAACCTCCAACATAGAATTAATATCCCTCTTGACAAAAATAACATGGATCATTGATATCTAAAAATTATGAAAACAATGAATAGCTTGTTTGAAATTATATCCTAAATTACCTTAATTAGATAAGATTTCCCTCTCGGGTTTAAATTATCCCTATTATCCTTAACAATTAATTTCCCTATCGGGCTTAATAATTGATAAGAAAGCATTAAGAACTAGTAATTTATGAACAAGCACAACAAGCAATAATTTACCCATTGATTCTTAATTCTCTTGGAAGGAATTACTCATTCTCCTCCAATTGCTACAAACAATGAAATCTGAATTACTCATTCTAGACTTAATTTAGCTAATGTTAACTCAATTTATCAAGATAGTGTCGACTCCAATCCATCAAAACAAGCAACATA
The DNA here is from genome assembly GCA_001974825.2 of Corchorus olitorius. Taxonomy (NCBI): domain Eukaryota; kingdom Viridiplantae; phylum Streptophyta; class Magnoliopsida; order Malvales; family Malvaceae; genus Corchorus; species Corchorus olitorius. The sequence continues at coordinate 21,604 of AWUE01013544.1, read as the reverse complement.
GGATTAAAACAGATAATTAAGAAATATCCAAAACAATTTTCATATATAAGTGCAAAATCTCACCATGATATAAGTCAAGAGATCAATTAAATTCTACATTGGAGAAAAGAAAAGAATTACTCACTCATGAAATTACTCACTCATGAATTGAGTGAGCATCCAAAGAAAAGAAGAAAAACTTATCTAAGGATGGGAAGAAGAGGGGGCGGCAGCTTCAAGGCTATTTCCTCCAAATCTTCAAGCAACTCTTCAAAAATAAAATACAATCTCTACATAATAAAAACCTAGACCTAAGGTGGCTATTTATAGCGGAAAATAACCTAAAGACTCCAATTGTAACTAGGATAGGACTCTAGGACGGTTTAGAAGCTGACTTGGTCTTCAAGTTGGATTAAAAGTCTTCCTAGAACCAAATCTTAAGTGCAAATCGGATCCTGGAAATTTCTGGAATCGCACAGCAACTTCGACAGCAATTTTAGGCTTGAAAACGGCAGAACTGCGCTTCAGGTTTCAAAAAAAAGTTGTAGATCTCGGAGTTAGCTTTTTAACGCCTACTCATGGGCCTTATTTGGAGGTCTGAGCAGAACGTTATGGCCTTTTTACTAAGACTGCGCTGAATCCTAATCCAATTAGGACTAGTATGCGGGAATTGGATATTTTATTTAGGATGTGCGGCATTAATTGAGATTTTAACTCCAATTATGGGCTCATATGGGCAAAGTATTATACCATATAAAATATCCAAAATTTCATGTCTACAAAGTGGCTTCATCTTCAATCCTTCGCGATTTAAGCTCGATCCTTGATTCTTGCTTATTGAAATAATTCTTCAATGGTCTTCAATTCTTGAAATTATCTTCAATAAATCTTCAATCATGAACTTCGAATCTCCAAATCTTCACTAGAGCTGGCAAAATGAACCCGAAACCCGCCCGAGCCCGAACCCGAAATTACCCGAGTTGACCAGAAAAGTCAACATCCCGAACCCGAAATTACCCGAGCCCAAAAATACCCTAACCCGAGGCGGTCCAAGCCCGAACCCGACCCGAACCCGAAATAATTTGAATTTAATAATAATTTATAAAATAAAATATTTTATTGGTTTGAAAAAAACATATTTCCTTTTAATATTAAATAAAACTATTATATATATGAATATAATAAAATTTATATAATAATGATCACAATTAAATGATTCATTAATCAATATAAAAAGTGCTAAACTACTATATATATATATATATCTATACTATATATAAAAGTACGAATAAGGGGAAACTTTATGTTTTCCGATTGTACCCTTTTTTTCAAATATATTTCTAAATTGCCATTATTAAATAATATTTTAATTATTCCAATATTAAAATAATGGAAATTTAGATTATCCTCATTAATTAGAATTCAACATGGCCAATAGGGATGCCCCACATCATCTTTAGCATCTGAATTTTCGTCCAAAACATTCTCCAAGTCGGTTTAGGAGAAGATCAATTCTGTACAGAAATTTTAAGGGTAAAATCATCCACCGAAACGACAGAATTAGCTCTCGAGATAAACATAAAAGTTGTAGGAATCCTCTTTCCAACGGTATCTCATTTGCATTTTTCTGAGTTAAGGATCAAAAGTTATGAATTTTCTTCCAAAACTGCTCTTCTGAAGTCCTCCTTTAAATAGGATTTAACAATACTGCATCAGGGCTGAATCATTACTGCATCATAATTACTGATTGGACTTGGCCTCCTTCTTTGGGCTTCCATATTAACGAATTGGGGATAAGAATATCAGATTTAGACTTCAAAATATTTGACTTGACTCAAACGAGCCTAATGGGCCTATTGGGCCAAAATGAGACAAAATCAATAGTTTCTCCAAATCTATCTATACTATATATAATAGTACAAATAATGGAAAACTTTATGTTTCCGACTGTACCCTTTTTTCAAATATATTTCTAAATTGACATTATTAAAATTTATTATTTAAGAATTAATTATAAAATTTCAATTTAAAATGAATTATAAGTTTGTAAAATTGATTTTCATTGATGAACATGCAAATTTTTACGAATAATAAGAAACTTTATGTTTTCCGATTGTACCTTTTTTCAAATATATTTTTAAATTGCCATTATTAAAATTTTGTATAATGTTAATAAGGAGCATCAAGATTTGAGAAGGTTATCAAATCTCATAGAGTGGTTATCGAAATTTCATAGAGATCAGATTATCAAAATTTATAAGAAGATTATCAAAATTTTTAAAGCGAGGTTATCAAAATTACATAATGTGAGTATCAAAATTTCATAGAGGGGTCAACAAAATTTTATAGAGAAGTTATCAAAATTTCATAAAGAGGTTATCAAATTTTCAAAATGTGATTCTAAAATTTCATAGTGGTATTTTTGGGGAGGTTATCAAAATTTCATAGTATGGTTACCAAATTAGGAAGGTTATTAAACTTTTATTATGGAGTAATCAAAATTTCTGACAGGATGTCAAAATTTCATATGAAGGTTATCAAAATTTCATAGTTTAGTTTTCAAAATTTCATAGGGAGATTAAAAAAATTTCATAATGAGGTTATCAAAAAATAATAGGGAGGTTATCAAAATTTGTAGTTATCAAGATTTCATAAGGAGGTTATTAAAATTTTATAGGAAGGTTTATCAAAATTTCATAGCGAGGTTATCACAATTTTATAGTGTGATTATCAAAATTTCAGAGTATGATTACTAACAATTCATATGAATGTTTTTAAATTTTCATAAGGTGGTTATCAATATATCATATGGAGGTTATCAACATCTCATAGTGTTGGTTATCAAAATTTCATTGGGAAGTTATCAAAATTTCATAGTGATGTCTTCAAAATTCCTTAGGGAGGTTAACAAAATTTCATAAGAAGGTTAAAAAATTTTATAAAAAAATTCTCGAAATTCCATAGTATCGTTATTAAAATTTCATAGAAAGATTATCAAAATTTCATAAGGAGATCATTAAAAATAGTGTAATTATCATAATTTAATAAGAAGGTTATCATAATTTCATATGAATATTTCATTTAAACACGTTGGGTCACGTGTAACGCACGTGAAAGCTAATACTAGTATATATAAATATATATAACTTATATAACTTAAAGTAAAAGTCTAAAAAGTACCCTTATAACTAATTAAAGTATAATTAATTAAATACATGAAATTTTAATTTTTTTGAAACAAATAAAGAGTCTACAAAAGCAGATGATGAAACAGAAGCAATGGTTTAAACCGAAAGTTCTATCCTTGTTCAATCTAGTCCCTTATTTTAGTTCAGTTCAATCCCCAAAATTCTTTAGTGGTTCAATTAAGGGTCTATTAGCTTTTAATTTGTTTAATTTAAGACTTTCATTTTAATTATTTGTTTAATTTAATGCTTAGTTTGTTTTAATTTGCAATAATTTAGAATTGATCAGCATTAATCAATTTAAATTAGTAATAAAGTATATGTATTTTATATTTAATTCAATTAATTTAAATGTTGCATGCCACTTAATAATGGTCGGTGACCGTAGTCTATCTGAAGAAGGGTTTTCATTTTTCAATGAGTGGTCGAGTTTTCGGGACTCTCTGAATGTCTTTATGGATGAGACTGTTCTTTCGCTATTAATCATTTGTTAGTAATTTTTAACAATTATTCAATCTTTATATATATTGATAATAATGTTATATTATATATTATCAATAAACTTATAATATAAAAGATAAAACAATTATTTTTATTTAAAAAAATCTTTAAAAAGAGCTTACACTTAAATCGGGATGAGCCGAATCCAGATCGGACTCTGAATATCGAATCGAAATCAAACCCGAGCCCGAACCCGACCCGAGGCCGAACCCGAACCCTACCCGAGACCGAACCCGAAAATACCCGAGACAGACAGAACCTGAGCCCGAAAATACCTGAACCTGACTTAACCCGAGCCCAAAAATACCCGAACCCGAAAAAGCCCGAACCCAAAGTACCCGAACCCGAAAAAGCCCGAATCCGAAGTACCCGAACCCGAATCCGCCCGAGCCCGCCCAATTGCCAGCTCTAATCTTCACTCAAAATTACTTTGCTCATATCTGTGTAAAAAAGTCATCAAAATAACTCAAGAAGTAGTGAAAATTAGTAAGTTTCCAAATTTACATTTCAGAAAGACTCAAAACACAAATATTAACAAAATAAGATATAGTAGAGCATAAATTCATCCAAAAACATAGTAAAATAGCTATAAAAATAGGGTTGTTTTTGGCTCGAGCAATGTTATCAAGCAAAGAATGATATGAAATTCAAAAAATTCTTCAACAATCTTAATCTAAATAAATTCAAGAGTTAGAATTAAGTATACTCCCTTTTTCTCTCGGCATTACCATTTAGCAATAGGCCTTAAAATCTATAAAATTCAAGTAAAAAGAAAATTAGTTCAATTAATAATGGATATTAAAAGTAAAATTTAAAGAAAAGGGTTAGAGAGAATTGGGTTGCCTCCCAACAAGCGCTTATTTAAAGTCATTAGCTTGACTTTCCCAAGGTTATTCTTCAGGAGTTAGTGGCGTGTAGTCTGGTTCTCCTAATTTCAATTCTTCAAGCCAACATGTTGGTGTTGGTTCAAGGAAAGGTTTAAGTCGATGTCCATTGACTACGAAAGTGACTTGTTGGGCATTGTCTAGAAGCTCCACTGCTCCACTGATCGAGGCAAAATTAACCCTATTTTTATGATCATTTTCCTATACTTTTTGGTATTTTTATACGTGATTTTAACCTATTTTACAAGTATTTGTGTTTTTAGGTCTTGAAGAGAAGAAAAGTGGAAACTTGCTGTTTTTCACTATTTTTGGAGCTAATTTGATGACTATTGTCACAAATATGAACTTAGCATTTTTGAGTGAAGATTTGGAGATTCGAAATTCGTGATTGAAGATTAATTAGAGTCAATTTTAAGTCATGAAGATCATTGAAGGAAGATTTCAAGGAGAAAGAACTAAGGATTGAGCTTAAATCGCAAAGGAATGAAGACATGCTTTGGAGAGACCTTGAAGACATGGGCTCATGAGTATTTTACATTGGAGCATAACTAGCCCAACTGGGCCCACATTAGAGTCAGTTATGCCCCAATCTGTACGCCAAAGCCCAAGCCAGTATTCAATTCCCGCAACCCTATTCTTAGTTGGATTAGGATTATGCGCAGTCTCGGTAAAAAGGCCATAACTTTTGACTCAGACCTCCAAAAAACGCGTATGAATATGCGTTGGAAAGAGAACTCTGAGATCTACAACTTTTCTGTTTTGCTCGAAGCCCAGTTCTACCATCTTCGATGCCAAAAATGCCCTTGAATTTTCTGTGGAATTACAGTCTTTGCCAAATCCGATTTTTACTCTAAGGAAGACCTTTAAACCAACTTGGAGACCAAGTTAGGAGCCTAAACCGCCCTAGGGGTTGTTTAATTCAAATCCTAAGTCTACTAGGAATCTTATCAGTCCACTATAAATATCCACCTTAGGTTAACCCTACAGAACACAATTCACAATTTACAATTCCTAGATACAATTCTTTTCTTCTAGTTTTTAGTTTTCTCTCTAGTTTTAGAAGAGGGTGTCGTCACCTCTCTTTGGAGATGGTGTCGACAACTCTAGGCTGCCACCAAGGGAGGATTTCGCCCTCAAGTTTGTAAGTTAGGTTTCTCATGGATTTTTCCAAATCCATGAGTAGCTGAATTCTTAATACTTTCCTTTGGAGTTTTTAATCAATTAATTATGGTGAGATTTGTGTGCTTATAATTTGATATTTGTTCTTGGTTTTACATGTCAATTAATCTCTATTTTATTTTATTATCTTGATGATTATTGATTTATGTGGCCAGTATTGATATAATTGGATAGATCTATAGTTAAATCAAATTTAGAGAATTAATAACTCAAGTTTGATTAATGGTAACAAATTGGAGTCAGTGTAAGAAGCATCCAATGGGATTGATAAACCTTATTTGTTCTTGAAATTAATAATCTTGAATCAAATAAATTTGGTTATACTTGTTATGCATGTGTGAATTGATGTTCTTAACAATCTCTAAGACTTAATTGGAAATTGGTTGTTTTGGAATGAAAGGGATAATCTAAGCTCAAATAGAGAAATTTTATCTAATATACATGTTAGGGATTTATTTCTAGACCAATGGTTTAATTGGGAGTTATTAGGGTAAGTTTGTTGATGTTTTACATGATGCTTAAATCTTTTGATTGAAGGTATCATTGGCGTTTAACTGATCTTTCTTGCTTTAATAATTATAATATCAAATTCATCTTTTAAATCAAGGATCCATAGTTAAATTGATTGATTTCTACCATTGGAGAAGATGTATGCTTTTAATATTGTTTTCTTTAGTAATTGCCATAGTTTATATTTAATTTAGTTTTGCTATATTTTTAGATTAATTACTTTTCTTTATAATTGGTATTTCTAATCCCCTTTCTTTTAAGTGTTTTTGAGTGATTCTTAGAATAGTTTTGTCTTTGATATCTGCTTCACCCTTCTCTATGGGATTCGACCCTACTAACCCTAACTACTTAGTAAGGATTTGTGGGGATTTATCTTGTGATTTGCTGACGACCGATCACAATTTTGGCACCGTTGCCGGGGAAGGAAAGAAGCAAACAAGGAGATTGAAGACGGAACCATCACCTAAGATTTTCTTATCTTTTCCTTTTCTTTTTCTTTTTCGTTATTTGTGTTTAATAGTGTTAAGTGTCGTACCAATTAGAGTTTTTATTTTCTTTTTCTATTTGATTTGCAGTTGATCATCTTTGATTTGTAGGTCTTATTCAATGGAGCAATCACATTCTCTTAGGGAGTTAAATTTCACTCGTGAAATACGACCCCTTTGCATTGATTATCCGGACATGGATATGTCCTATGAATTAAAGCCAGGAGTGATCCGTTTACTGCCTATTTTTCATGGGGAGGCCCATGAGAATCTGAATGAGCACGTGAAAAATTTCAACATCAGATGCGCCATGATAATTGGGATGCCTGAAGAACAACTGAAGCTGCGAACGTTTCCATCTACATTGGAAGGAAGAGCAAAAGAATGGTTTTGGAGCCTAGCACCAAAGTCTATCAAATCTTGGAGTGAATTGCAACATGCGTTCTCAGGAAGGTATTTTCCACAATCAAAGGTCACATAGCTCAGAAAGGAAATTACTGCTAGTAGTCAACTACCAAGCGAGAGATGGTACCATTATTAGGAGAGGTTCAACAAACTTTGTGAAAGTTGTCCATATCATAGGATAGTTGAAGAATTATTGCTTCAACACTTCTATGAAGGACTACTTCATGAAGACCGATCCTACATTGATGCTGCTAGTGGAGGTAGTCTGACACTTAGGACCTCAAAAGAAGCAAGGAAGTTGCTCAAGACTATGGCTGAAAACGTATATTAGTTCAATACCACTAATGAAACCTTGTCATCTAAGCCATCCTAGCCAGAGTGTGAACGACTAAATAACCTATAGGCAATTGTCAATTCGATGGCTACTTGTGAAGATGGTCACGAACTTGATGACTATGTTTTCGCAAAACCTCATGTGACCACCTTCACATACACCTCAAGTATATATGAATGAGCATGCAATTGGATTGAACAACTCTCAAGGATATGGAGTCAATTCAATTGAAGAAAATTGACAGTGGAGTGCACCAGAGATGGAGTCACCTGTTGTTCCATCTCCACCTTCAGTATCACCACCTCCTGCACCTGTTTTCCCTACGATGCCACCACCAGTTGCTGTATCCAATGTGCAAGTGACAAGTGATGAGGAGATTTCTATCAAAAGCAAGGAGGAGCGACTTTACAAAGCGACATTCGATTTCATCACCAAAAGCTTTTCAACTTCCTACAAAGGAAAAAGGAGATTCAAAGGGAAGAAAGTGATGGAGACCACCTACAATCCAGCACCGTTTCCTCAAAGGTTTGCGCCGCAAAGAAAGACATGCAGAGAAGAAAGCCAAATTGGTTCACTTCGGAAGTTGAAGGTAAACATTCCTTTAGTTGCCGCAATTGAACAAGTTCCCAAGTAACGATGGAAGCAAGTTGATGAATTGGTAGAGACTACACAAAGACATCACGAGTCAGAGATCGAAGCAACATCGTCATGGGAAGATTCTACTCATTCTAAACCATGTAATATGGATGATGACCCTGTATGATGCGCGTCTCGACTCTACCAAAGGAGGCATCGAAAGTTGTGTAAGACGAACTAGAAGCACCGAAAGAAGATATCAAGATGGACATCCCTACACATTCTCCTCCAAGATTCGCAGAGCGTAAGGAAGAGGTACCAGACAATGAGCAACTTGGACATCCAATCACCCCCCCCCCCCCCACACTTAAAGTTAACATTGTCCTCAATGTGAAAGTAACCAACGAATCAAGCAAACAAAGGTGTGTTGCAAAAAATTAAAGAGTGTAAGTTTGAGTGGCGTACCTTTGTGTTGTTGATGAAGTTGTAACTTAAGCAAAAAAGGCAATAATTAAAATTAAAGGGAATGGGGAAAAGGAAAAACTTAATAGTCTTATTAATTGAACTAGAAGATAAAGACATGCTTGAAAAATAAATAACTAAGTCTTGCATAAAAATAAAATCCTAAAGCCTAAGATAAATTTAGCTTAAGAAAGCTTAGACAGGCTTATCAAGATCCTTCTCCATTAGCTCGGCAAAATCCTCGGTGATTCCATCAACTTCCTCTCGAATAGAAGCAACTCTAGCTTGAATTCCCTTGATCTCCGTAAGAATTGGATAAGTTTTGGGCTTCTTGATTCCCTTGTATTCCATGACTTCTTCTTCATCCTCCTCAAATTTGTAATTAGGATCCAAACTAGGGTCAGATTCAGAGGAAATAGAGATGACAGACTTACCTTTGTCTTTAGTGGTTTTGTCGACTTTTTTCTCCATTGACTTGGCCGGCATCTTAGGAAGAATTCTACTTTTTTCCACACGATAAACAGCAACGACAATAGTCTTTGGCATGGCATGAGATGTCGATGAAGAAGCATGGTTCTGGTTCGGCTGAAACCCACGAGGAAGAGGGATCGATGATGCTGGAGGATTTGGATAAGGAGGACGGTATTGAGCTTGTTGTGGTCGATAAGGCTTGCTCTTGTAACCCGAAAGAGGTGGAAAAGGGGCTGCACGATTCCATCCTTGTGGGTGATTGATTGAGCTAAAAAAGATCCTATTTTTATGATTATTTTCCTATGCTTTTTGGTATTTATGTGTGATTTAACCATATTTTATAAGTGTTTGTGTTTTTAGGTCTTGAAGAAAAGAAAAGTTGAAACTTATAGTTTTTCACTATTTTTGGAGCTATTTTGATGACTTTTCACACAAATATGGACTTAGCAATTTGGAGATTCGAAGTTCGTGTTTGAAGACTTATTGAAGATAATTTGAAGAATTGAAGACTATTGAAGAATTATCTCAAGAGGCAAAAATTGAAGATTGCAGCTTAAATTGCGAAGGATTGAAGATAAGGCTTCTTCATGGCCTTAAAAGCCCGGAAGCTATGGAATTTTGGATATTTTATATGGGATAATACTCAGCCCATATAAGCCTACAATTGGAATTAAAAACCCAATTTGTGCCGCCTATATCCAAGGAAATATCCAATTCCTGCTAAATCCCGATACTAGACCTAACAGGATTAGGATTCAGCGCAGTCTCGGTAAAAAAGTCATAACTTTCTGCTCAGACCTCCATTTTAGGCACGTGAGTAGGCGTTAGAAAGCTAATTTCGAGATCTACAACTTTTCTTCAAGCCCAAAATTTCCGTCGAAGTCGCTGCACGAATCCAGAATTTTTCAGGATCCTATTTTGACGAGGATTTTGATTATAGGAAGACTTTTAAGCCAACTTGGAGACCAAGTCAGCCTCTAAACCGTCCTAGACTCCTATCCTACTTAGAGTTGGAGTTTCTAGGGTTATTTTCACTATAAATAGCCACCCTATGTAACACAAATCACACACACAATATCTAGATAATTTTCTCTTCTTCTTTTTCTCTTCTAGTTTTAGTTTTTCTTCTAGTTTTAGGGCTAGGGTGCCACACCCTCTCTTTGCATAGAGAGGGGCGATAACCCTAGGTCAAGAGGAGGATTTCCCCTTCAAGTCCTGTAAGTTTTCTTCTTATTCTTTGGATGCTCACTCAATTCATGAGTGAGTAATCCTTTTTTTTTCTCCAATGTAGAATTTAATTGATCTCTTGACTTATATCATGGTGAGATTTTGTGCTTACATATGATAATTGTTAGGGTATTTCTTAGATCTCTGTTTTAATTCTATGTTGCTTGTTTTGATGGATTGGGTCGACACTATCTTGATAAATTGAGTTAGCATTAGCTAGATTAAGTCGAGGATTGACGTTCAAGCTTAGTTATTTGTAGCAATTGGTTGAGGGCGGAAGCTCCTTCTAAGGGAGATAAGAATCAATGGGTGAGAAATTGCTTGTTGTGCTTGTATAAATTACTAGTTCTTAATGCTTTGTTTCTTGGTGAATCTTTAAGCCCTGACGGGTAATTGATTTGTTAGGAAATAAAAGGGGTAATTTAAGCCTTGACGGGTAATCTTATCTAATGAAGGTAATTTAGGATTTAATTCCAACAAGCTATCCAATGTTTTCATAATTATTAGATATCAATGATCCATGTTATAGTTGTCAAGAGGGATATTAATTCTATGTTTGAGGGTTTTCTTCATTGTTTTCTTTAATTTTCTTGATTGCTTTCTTAGTTAATTTTAATTGTTAGTTTGATTAGATTTAATTTCACTATAAAAATTCTCTTTATTTTATTTGACTGCTTTAAGAAAAGATTAATAACCTATCTCTATGTGGGTTCGACCCCTACTTGCCCTAACTATTCTTAGTTAGTAATTGTTGGGATTATTATTTTTATGATTTACTGACGACCGATCAGTGATATCCTTCCTTGTGAAAATTCTTTGGTGTTCCTCGTGATGGTTGTGAAAATTTCTTCTTCTTGAACAAGAAGAAATCCTTCACTGATAATCCAACATGATCAGGTTCCTCATTCTCTTATCACTTGTTGCATGTAAGCATTCTTCACCTTCTTCCATAATTCTTGGGAAATTGTTCTTGCTTCGATTCCAGGCTTGGTGTCGATATCCTCCTTAGGAATTGCGGCAACCAAAGCTAAAATTTCATGGCAATCTTCACGTCTGACTCTTCCTTGAAAGTTCTTTGCATAGAACGTCTCACCAAGGTTTTGGAGTTCAGCACTCATGGTGTAGAATTGATTATTGAAATCATTCATGTTGTAGGCCATGTCGGCACAAGCAATTGATCAAAAGAGAAAGTTTAAAAAAAATTCTACACAACTCAAAACAACAACCAGTTAGTTCTCTAATCTTAATACGTCAAAATTTAATTAACCAAGCATGAAATTGAAGCATAAACAATTGAAAGAAAATCTAGAAAATTAACTTGAGAAGAAGAAGAAGATAACGTACCATCTAGCCGCGGGTTTGAATGGAAGGAAGATAAAGGGCTAGGTCTCTTTATATAGGCAATTAATCCTAAACCTAATTGGATTTGATCTAACTTAATGACAAAGAAAAGAGAAGGTTCTAAAGAAACATCCTAAATATACCCAAACCTGATTAGAGAAGAAGAAATTCGAATTGGACTTTAATTTAGCTCAAAATCCTTGTCGAATTCGGATTCTGGAATTTTTTGGAATAGTCGAGATTGAACTGGGCGGTTAGCATCTCAAGCTAGGCGCCTGGGCTACTTACCTAGGTGCCCGGTAACTATCGGGTCCAGTTTTGTGCGCATGCTGCTGCAGTAGTGATGGCTCTATGATGCTCTTGGTGTTTGGCCGCCTGGATGCATAGTATGTGCGGATGGGTGCCTGGCCTTCTTAGCTGGGTGCCCATGGTGAAACACATACTCCACCTCCATACTTGACTTTTTTTGCTTACCTGAATTGTTTTGATTGCTTCACAAAATAAATTTTTGAAATTGCATAAATGTTATCAAGCAAAGAATGATATGAAATTCCAAAAACTCTTCAACAATCATAATCTAAATAAATTTCAAGAGTTAGAATTAAGTATACTCCCTTTTTCTTTTGGCATCACCATTTAGCAATAGGCCTTAAAATTATAAAATTCAAGCAAAAAGAAAATTAGTTCAATTAATAACGGATATTAAATGTAAAATTTAAAGAAAAGGGTCAGAGAGAATTGGGTTGCCTCCCAACAAGCGCTTATTTAAAGTCATTAGCTTGACTTTCCCAAGGTTATTCTTCAGGAGTTAGTGGCGTGTAGTCTGGTTTTCCTAGTTTCATTTCTTCAAGCCAACATGTTGGTCCTGGTTCAAGGAAAGGTTTAAGTTGATGTCCATTGACTATGAAAGTGACTTGTTGGGCATTGTCTAGAAGCTCCACTGCTCCACTGATCGAGACAAAATTAACCCTATTTTTATGATCATTTTCCTATACTTTTTGGTATTTTTATGTGTGATTTTAACCTATCTTACAAGTATGTGTGTTTTTAGGTCTTGAAGAGAAGAAAAGTGGAAACTTGTTTTTCACTATTTGTGGAGCTAATTTGATGACTTTTTTCACAAATATGGACTTATCATTTTTGAGTGAAGATTTAGAGATTCGAAGTTCTTGATTGAAGATTAATTGGAGTCAATTTCAGGTCATGAAGATCATTGAAGGAAGATTTCAAGGAGAAAGAAGTATGGGTTGAGCTTAAATCGCGAAGGAATGAAGACATGCTTTGGAGAGACCTTGAAGACATGGGGTCATGAGTATTTTAAATTGGAGCATAACCAGCCCAGCTGGGCCCACATTGGAGTCAGTTTTTCCCCAATTGAGTTTCACTTGCATCACACATGATCTCGAAGGGTAGATTCCAATCTAGTGGCTTCACAATTAGAGTGGTGGTGAGGGCGGCCTTCAACTTATCAAAAGCTTCCTTACAATCATCTCCAAACTTGAAGTCGACATCCTTTTGTAGCAATCTATACATTGGGGCAGAAATCTTCGAAAAGTCCTTGATAAATCTTCTGTAAAACCAGCATGTCCTAAGAATGATCGAATATCTTTGACACAAGTTGGATAAGGCAAATTTTGAACAACTTCAACCTTTGCTTTATCAACTTGCAATCCCTCCTTTGAAACTATATGACCTAATACAATGCCTTGCTCTGCCATGAAATGGCATTTCTCAGCATTCAACACTAGTTTGGTTTCGACACATCTTCCTAATAAAAGCTTCAATTATGCAGACATTTACCAAAATCATCCCCATAAACTGTGAAGTCATACAAAAATACCTTCATTCTATCTCCTATGAAATCTTGAAAGATGCTCATGTAGTTTATGATCCATAAGGGCATTACATAAACCAAAAGGCATTCGAGTGTAGGCATACGTACCATAAGGGCATGTAAAGGTAGTCTTTTCTCGATATTCAGGAGCAATTGGGGTTTGGAAGTACCCTATATAACAATCAGAAAACAGTAATAGGCTCGGCAAGCTAATCTCTCCAACATCTGATCAATGAATGGAAGTGGGAAGTGATCTTTCCTTGTAGTATAGTTCAATTTTCTATAGTCGATACACACCCTCCATCCATTTTGCAATCTCTGAGGAACTAGCTCTCCATCCTTGTTCTCTACAACGGTGAATCCAGACTTCTTAGGCACTACTTGGACAGGGCTTACGCATTTACTATCTGAAATAGCATAGATAAGACCAGCTCCTAGTAGCTTAAGAACTTCTTCCTTGACAACTTCAGATAGATTTGGATTTAACCTTCTCTGAGGTTTTCTAACTGAAACATCATTGTCTTCCAATATAATCCTATGCATACATACTGAAGGACTGATTCCCTTGAAGTTAGCAATCGTCCACTGATTGAGCCAAAATTGACCCTATTTTTATGCCTATTTTACTATGTTTTTAGACCCATTTATGCTTAATTATATGCTATTTTATTAATATTTGTGTTTTTATTCTTTAAGTAATGTGAAATTAAGAAATTGTTATTTTTTCACTATTTTTGTAGCTATTTTGATGACTTTTTACACAGATTTGAGCAAAGCAATTTTGAGCATAGATTTGGAGATTCGAAGTTCATGTTTGAAGACCATTTGAAGATAAATTGGAGACTTGAAGATTTTGAAGATTTATTTCAAGAGGAAGAATTGAAGAATTGGAGTTTTAATTGAAGACAAGCCATGGATAAGCACTTAAGCTTTGGTATTTATGGATAATTTATATGGGAAGATACTCAACCCATATAAGATATTAATTGGAATTAAAATCCCAATTAATGACTCCTAAATCCAAGGAAATATCAAAATCCCGTAGATTCCCGATTCTAGTCCTAACAGGATTAGGATTCAGGAGCAGTTTTGGTAGAAAATTCATAACTTTCTGCTCAGACCTCCGATTGAAGCCCATGAGTACTCGTTGGAAAGCTAACTCCGAGATCTACAAGTTTGCTTTGAAGTCCAAGACTCATTTCTGCCGTTTTCAAGCCCGAAAATGCCGTTGAAGTTTCTGCATGAATTCAGCAAAAATTCAGGATCCTATTTTGACTTGGATTCTACTCTAGGATGACTTTTAATCCAACTTGGAGTCCAAGTTAGACCCTAAAACCGGCCTAGACTCGTTTCCAAGTTAGGATTAGAATTCTTAGGGTTAGTTCCACTATAAATAGCCACCTCCTGTATCACAAATCACACACCTACACAAAATTCACATGATTCTCTTTAGATTTATTTTCTAGTTTTTCTTCTAGTTTTTAGGCAAAGGGTGCCGCCACCCTCTCTAGCTATAGGGTGTTGCGGCATACCTAGGTTTTTGTCAAGGAGATTTCGCCCCTCCAAGGTTCTGTAAGTACTCTTATGCCGCTCATGGATTTTCCTAAATCCATGAGTAGCTAAATTCTTAATACTTCTGATCCTTTGGTGAATTCAATCAATTAAATATGGTGAGATTTCTGTTCTTATAATTTGGTATTTTATTCTTGATAGATAGCATGTTAAACTCTGTTTTAATTCTACAATCTTGATCTTTATTGATTTATTGTGGCCACTAAAGAGGTAATTTGAGAGATTGTTGGCTAGATCAAACAATAAGGTTGACGCATGAGTTTGATTGTGTGTAGCAAGTTAGCCGCGCTTGACGGCGGGTTAATTGGGTTTGCATGCCAGTGATCAGATTTATCTGGTTGTTGTATGGTTTTATTTATTAAGCATGTGTGAAAGAACTAATAAAAGTTGATCTTAATGCTTTGAATCCTAGCAAATCTTTAAGGCTTGACGGCTAATTGATTAGTTAGGAGGAAAAAGGGGTAATTTAAGGCTTGACGGCTAATCTTATCTAAATAGCATGTTAGGGTTTTCCCTAGACCAGTTATCATCTTGAATTTAATATTGAATTTATCTTTTAAATCAAGGACCCATAATTAATTTGATTGTTTTCTACCATTGGTGAAGAAGTATATCCTTAATTATTGTTTTCTTTCTTATCTGTTATAGACTTAGATTTAATTTACTTTGCTTTGTTTTCTAGTTTAATTGTTTTCTGTTTAATTGCTTTCTGTCAATCTCTGTTTTCTGTGTTGTTTTTGAGAGATTTTAAGGACTAAATTTTCGGATAAAATCTATCACCCTTCTCTGTGGGATCGACCCCTACTTGCCCTATCTACTTAGTTAGGAGTTTGTTGGGATTTTATTTTTATGATTGTTGATGACCGATCATCCACCTAATGGCTTCCTTATGCTCCTTCAAAACTATGGTGGTTGCTGAATACATGGTAAAGGCATAGGCTTTGGCTCCAAACAAACATATGAAACTGATGCCTTCTCATCTTCTTCAGGTAACACTTCTAGGTCAAGAATAGTGTCTTCTACTTCTTCTGATTCTTTGACTTCTTCCTTGTCCAAGCTATTTGTGATTATGGTTTCAAGTTCATCCTCGCGATCAATTGAAGTAACCTAGTCAACAAGAAGATCAATAGAGTCAATAGCAAAAGCAGAATGTTTTTCAACAGGATATTTCATGGTTTTATAAATATCGAATTCAAGATCTTCCCCATCAAATTCAAAGTTGATCTTTCCATCATGCGCACTAATCCTTGCTCTTGCAGTCGACAAGAAAGGTCTTCCAAAGAGGATTGGCATAGGAGGCAATCCATGGTCATCACCACTCATCTTTAAGATGTAGAAGTTTGTAGGAAAAACAAATTTGCCTAGCCGCACTAAAACATCTTCAACCAAGCCTTCAAGGTGAACATAAGTTCTACCAGCAAGTTAAATTATAAGCTTAGTCTTGACCATTTGTCCTAAACTTAATTTCTCATAAACAAAATATGACATAATATTAATAGAAGCTACTAAATCACACATTGCTTTCTCTATTCTTTCACCCCCTATACTACATGGAACAGTTAAAGATCCTAAATCCTTGCATTTATGAGGTAATTTCCTTTGAAAAGCAGCAGAGACATTCTCATTCATATATACCTTAATATCTCGAAACTCTTTCTTATCAGTGCATAATTGTTTAAGAAAAGATACATACCTTCTCAATTGCAGCAACTATAGGAATGTTTACCACAAATTTGCAGAGTCATACTTACTACATCTTCTTTGTCATGATATCAGCCTTTGAGAAATTTCCATCGTTTTCTTTTTCCTCTTCTTTGGTTTCTCTTCTTCCCTTGCAGGAGTTAGTGAAACTTCTGAAGCTGAAACTGAATTCTTTTCTTCCTCAACTCTTTCGACAATGGTGTTATCATCTCTCGGCATTTGTGCATGAAGTGAAGAGACTGGTGGTAATGTTGATGCGGGAGGTGTTGGAGAAACAAGAAGTGGTGACAATAAAGAAGGAATGATTGATGACTCCATCTCCCTTGCATACCATTGTTAATTTTCTTCCACTCCAATTAAATTGACTCCAAGATTTTGCGTGTTATACATCCCAGTACCATACTTCATTCCAATCATACTTCCTTGAGCTAAGTTCGAAGAGGCGTGAACAGGTTGGTATGATGTTTGGTTTGTCATTTGGCTTGAAATGAAACTGGTGAAAGCAGTAGCCATAGATGCCAACATTAAGCCTATGTGGTTGATGTTCTCCTTCACTTCACCAAAGGATTCTTCCTCCACTGGTTTAGGTGTCGAGTATTCTTCTTCCATGATAAATTGATAGACATTCTCTACCATAATATTTAGCAATTCTCTAGCTTCTTCAGGGGTCTTGTATGTCAAACTTCCTACACTGGTAGCATCGATATAAAGTCGATCTTCATAAAGCAGTCCTCCATAAAATTTCAGAATCAGATGTTCTTCAGTTAGATTATGGTACGGGCAGCTCTCGCAGATCTTGTTATATCTCTCCCAATAGTGGTACCACTTCTCATGAGGTAATTGTCTACAAGCATAAATCTTCTGTTTAACATCAGCGCGTTTTGTCTCTGGCAAATACTTGTTCAAGAATGCTCTTTGTAGATCCTTCCATGAAGTAATGGATTTTGGAGGCATACTCCAAAACCATTGTTGCGTTTTTTCTTCCAAAGTAGAGGGAAAGGCTCGCATCTTTACTTGTTCTTCAGGCATTCCAGTGATCAAAAGGCATCTGGTGCAGAAAGTTTGCAAATGCTCGTGCGGATTCTCATGTCGTTTTCCATGAAAAATAGGTAGCATACGGATCACTCTTGGCTTCAATTCGTTGGATATATCCATCTTTGGATAATCAATGCAAAGGGGCTTCATCTTGCAATCGAAATTCAAATCCCTTAAAGAGCGTGATTCCTCCATTGGATTTCCCTACAAATTAAAGACGATCAAGTGTAAAAATATAAAGAAAAAGAATAATTCAAAAGAAAAGAAATTAAAATGCAATCTCTCCCCGGAAATGGTGTCAAAATTGTGATTGGTCGTCAGCGAAACACAAGATAAATTCCCCACAAAATCTAACTAAGGTAGCTAGGGTAAGTAGGGGTCGAACCCACAGAGAGGGGATTGGTTAACTTCTTATCTAATCAATTATACTAAATAAACTAAAGAGAATAGGATTAAAGATATAATTAAGAAGAACTAAATCTATGTTAGTTAATTAAGACAATAAAAACAAACTATAATTAATTAAAAAGAACAATGTATAAAAGCAACCTAAAAACAATATATAAAGGAAACCTCAAACATAGGATTAATATCACTCTTGACTAACATGGATCATCGATATCAAAAGATTATGAAAACTATGGATAGCTTACCTGGTTTTAAAAGGTAAGTTTTAAATCCACTAATTACCAAATTAGTTAATCTCACTCCATTAGACCCAAAGATTGACCCTATTATTCAAGATTTCGTATTATTACACCTCAGAGGCATGAATAAAGCATTAAGTTCATGTAATTTAGACAAGCAGAAATCATGATAAGGCTATTATGTTACAAATCAATCATTGATTCTTAAATCTCTTGAAAGGAATTATGAGTTCTCAATCAATTGCTACTAAGTAATCAAACCACCACTATTACGCTTGTGATTTGATCTAGCATATGTAAGCTATACTTCTCAAGAAAGCACCGGTTACAATCCATCAAAATAAGCAAACATGGCATTAAAACAGAGAATTAAGAAATATCCAAAAAGAATTCATATATAAGCACAAAATCTCCCCATGAAAATAGTCAAGAGATCAAATTAAATTCCTACATTGGAGATAATAAGAGTATAGCCACTCATAAATTGAGTGACCCTTAAAACCATAAAGAAAAGAAAAGAAAACTTAGCTAATTAGGTCTGATCGACGGCTCTCTCCCCAAAAGAATAAAACAAATATCGATCCCCACTAATTATGAGAGAAAGGTAAGTTATTTATACTAGAAACTTAGGGCAAATTAACCTAGGACGAAATAGACTTTTAAACTCATTAAACCTCCTACAAATTGGGTTAGATTTCGTCCTTCAAGTCTGGGTTAACTCTTCATACCGTAATAAGGGCTTTTCACGTCCAACTTCCGTGCAGAAAATTCAAGGGTATTTTCGTTATTGAAAAGGTCAAACTGAAACTCGAGCATAAAAGAAAAGTTGTAGATCTTTAAATCAGCTTTCCAACGCATCTTGAATCATCTCATTTGGATCTCTGTAGAGAAAGTTATGAATTTTCTCCCGAAGTGTCGCTGAAATTGAAATCAATTGGACTAGCTTCAAAAGACACCAGGCTCGCGCTAGTTTTGGCAGGCCCGACTGTCCTTGGGTGCCCAGATGAAATGCCTAATTGCCCAGGTTATTAGCCTAGCCACCCAGGTCATCTGGGGAACCATCAGCAAGTCATGTCCCTTCTTCATTTGACTTATGTTCTTGATCCTTCCTGTCGAAACGTTCGGGTCCGGGGAACCCTATCGAAACGACGTTGGAAATGGAGTCGCCACTAATCTTTTTTCTAAGGTGTGATTAGCCACCTAATTGTCTTAATCAGTCTAATGAGTTCCAGTACTTGGCATGGAACCCACTAAACCTATGGGTCCGGTCTTATCACATAGACCTAAGTTCGGGAGTCATTTACGCCCGGGGAAGGATCAGCACCCCTGGCACGCCCGTCAAGTGACGGTACCTCTAAGCCAAACTAGATCTAATTGTGGGTCAATAACAAAAAGGTTCCCTTTAGTGTGCTTTTTAAAAGAAATGGTGATTTTACTTTTTCTCAAATCGTATTAATTCCTGAAAAGATACTACAAATGCTTAATGATGCATGAATTAGTGAATTTTAGTTAATCAGTAGACGGCAGTATACTTGAAATTAGCCCGAAACCCTTCCTACGCATTATAGGGGTATTTCGGGAATAATCCAATCTCGGAGTGGGATCTAAGAATTCGTACCCGAGTACATTTACTTGGAATATCCACCCGTCATAGTAAAATACGGTTGTTTACTGACTCTTATTTGGGCTAACTCGCATGAATGACATTTAAAATGCGTGAAAGATCATTTTTTTATTTATATGCATTAACACGAGTCTACCCGAAATCAATTCCGTAAACCCTTCCCACGCATTATGGGGGTATTTACGAAAGAGACCGGTCTAGAAAGGACTCCCGGAAATTCGTACCCGAGTACACTTATCCGAGAGGCCCTTCATCTCGGTAAAAGACAAATGTTAATACATTTTTAGCAGGATCAAAGTGACATACTATATAAATGGCATGGATGCATGATTATTCATTAATTTTACCATTAATTACTAATTATTACAAATTGAAAGGCTTTATCAAAGGCAAAGGTAAATTAAGGGAACAAAAGACTTAAAAGGGAAATGGAAGCCTAAAGGTCAACGGGACAAATCTGGGGACATCTCTGCACATAAAGTAAATAATTAGCAACATTCAGGGCTCAAATAGCACAAATTAAGTATGAACGAATATGAAATAAGCTCCCAATTGCACAATCGTATCACCAATCCCCAAAATCAAGTAGTAAATTGCATCCAGAATGAATGAAATCCCCAAAGCAAAGGCCAAATTGTATTTAAGTAAGCAGTTGACATCAAATCAGGGGCAAGACAGCATAAATCAAAAGATGGATTTTGAAATCAAGGGTGAAAATTGAATTAAACACAAATAAGGCAACAAATCAGAGACCATAATGTAAAAGGAAAGAGAGTGATGTCTTTATGTGAACAAATTAAAAATTTCAGGCACTTAATGGAACTCAAACACAAGTATGAAATTTCAAAGGTACTAAAACACCAATTACCCATAATTGAGTTCACCCTTTTCTTAGTTAAATAGATGTAAAAGAAAATTGCCACATTTAAAACCCAACCATTTTATTATCAAAAATCATAACTCTAAAAAAAATCTAAACTTTGACAAATCCTACACCATAAATATCAATCTAGCATCTTGTGAATCACAATTTACCAAATGACATCATATATTGCATAAACTAAATAAATCAAAACCATTTAATAACATTAATCACCAAAGCAAGCCCTGAATTGACTAAAATAGCAAACAAAAGCACCAAATCGCATGAAAATCTTAAGATGAAGGGTTAATTTAAAAGGGAAGAAAGCCTCACCATTTAGACGACGCCGTTTAGCTCAATTTGGTAAGGCATTATATAAGCTGCCATATCTTCTTCCTCGCACTTCTCTCTTCCTCGGCTCATCTTCTTCGACGGCAACCCTAGCCTGCTAAAGATGGTATGGCACCGCCCCTTTCTTTCGTCTTCACCAATCAAAGCTAGCTCACTCCGTTATCTCCACCTCTTCTTCGACCGCCAACTACCATGAAACGTTCTCTGTTCACCGAAAATAACCAAATCATAACCCCCGAATAACCACTCTGCCGAACTGCGATCTCCAATTATTATTCCACCCAACTATTTCGGTCTTTCAAACCCCAAATCTCATCTTTGTTCAATCAGTTTCAAGAAACCCTTTTTCCTTTTGACGAAACCCCAAACCTCCTTTTCTGAACTCTAGCCTCAATCCTTTTAAAAAAACCCATAATTTTGGTGAGAGAGAGAGTTTAGA
>AWUE01013543.1:0-17045 GCA_001974825.2 Corchorus olitorius | reverse complement strand
CCTGTTTCCAATGTGGATCTTTTATGGCATGCGTGGCACAAGTAGGCTCTATAGTATCTGGTAAGGGATGTTTGGTGGCTAAATGAAGAATTTTTGGTTTGAAAGTATTGTTTTGTGATCTAGTAACCATAGTGTGAGCTCGAGTTGGAAGGTTACTTGACTGTGAAGGTGGTTCTGTTGATATTGTTGAAGGATTTGAACCCTCAGAAGTAGTAGCAGTAGGCCTTTGAGATGAAGTAGACTCTATATGAGATGAGACTGATGATGATTCTGTGGAAGAATTGTCTGATTGTGGCAAGATAGATTGTAGACTTGATTGATCTTGTGGAGAAGAAATGACAAGTGGATTTGAGGAAGCTGAAGAAGCATGTGGGATACTGACAAATTGGTTGATAGAAGTTTCTGTATCAAAGGCCGGATTCCATGTCTCAAAACTGGTATTTGAAATTTTAGCACCTGTAGTTACATGCTCAAAAGGAAATTTGTTTCATCAAATAGGACATGCCTAGAAACAAAATTTTTTTGACTAACAACATCAAGACAAAGATATGCACTTTGATTTTTAGAGTAGCCAAGAAACACACAAGGTCTTGATTTAGGTTCCATTTTATGTTGAGTATAAGGCTTCAATTAAGGATAACAAAGTGAGCCAAATACTTTCAATTTTTCCAAATTTGGTTCTTGGAAAACAGCAACTGAAAAGGGCTTTTGTTTTTCAAAACTGGGTTGGTAACCTATTCAAGAGATAGACTGCGGTAGTGAAAGCATAAGGCCAATATTTGAGAGGCATTGATGCATTATGAAAAAGAGTGAGACCTTTTTCAACTATAGAACGGTGCCTCCTTTCCACTATGGCATTGTGTTGTGGAGTGTGTGGAGGAGTTTGAACATGTTGAATTCCAAAATTTGAGAAAAAGGTTTTTAACTTATCAAACTCACCTCCACAGTCTGAGTAAATAGTCACAATACTTGTCTTGAAGTAGTTTTCTACTAGATTTTTGAACTTGGGAAAGAGATGAAACACATCAGATTTGAGCTTAATTGGATAAAGCCTTGTGTATCTAGTGAATAAATCAACAAAGGCTACATAATATCGAAAACCTTGATCATAGGTTATACGAGCAGGCCCCCATAAATCAGTATAAATGACATCCAAAGGACCTCTACTAACAACAGTTGAGATTGAAAAAGGCAAACGATGGCTTTTATTGCAGAAACATGCATTACAAGAAGTGAAACTTTTCTTAGATGAACATGGTAAAGAAGAAGAATTCAAAACAGAATTTAAGATAGAGATGTTGGGATGACCAAGTCTTTGATGCCAGGTTTGAATATCAGTTTTGACACCTAAGAGAGCAAGGGCTTTTGTTTCAATCACTGGCCTTGAATCAGCAAAGTAATAGAGTCCACATTCATTCAGGCCTTGTGCTACTGCCTTCTTTGTGTCCAAGTCCTTCACCACAAAATTTTTAGAGAAAAATTCAACAGATACAGGATTAGTTTCAGTAAGCTTGGAAACAGAAATCAAATTTGTTTTAGTTTTAGGAACACAAACCACATTGTTTAAAGAAAGTGAATGA
This sequence comes from Corchorus olitorius, assembly GCA_001974825.2. Lineage (NCBI taxonomy): Eukaryota > Viridiplantae > Streptophyta > Magnoliopsida > Malvales > Malvaceae > Corchorus > Corchorus olitorius. Next base: position 15,465 of record AWUE01013543.1, on the reverse strand, counting down.
TGAGAGGGTGAAATTGAACTAGAACCAGTGTGTGTTATAGAGAGACTTGTGCCATCACCAAGAAGTAAGTTATCTGGACCCTCATACTCCTGAGCATATTGCAGATTCTGAATTCAATTTGTCACATGATGGTTGGCACCTGAATCAACAATCCAACTTGTAGGTGCAGCAGTTGTACTAAAATTAGCACTAGGAGACTGTCCTTTCGGCCTCAATTGATAACATGTTTTGGCAGAGTGCCCTGCCTTATCACAGATTTGACAAACAATTTTCCTCCCAGAGGTATTTGAGTTATGTTTTTGATAACCATTAGTATGAAAATTGGATCTGTGATAATTACCTCGTCTTTGGCCTTGAAAATATATGTTCCTTGTGAAAGGCTTGTTTGCATAGTTAGCTATAGGAATGCTAAGATCAATGTTGGACTGCTGCTTCTGCAAGTGCTCTTCATAATCAGTAAACTTTTCAATAAGTTCTTCAAATGAGATATAGGACTCTCTGGCCCTGATTCCTGCTGCTAGCTCTTTGAATTCTGGTCCAGCTCCATTGAGAGCATGGATAACCAGCTCATCTTCTGGGATGATCGTATTGATCAATGCCAATTCATCAGAAATGCTTCGCAGTAACTGAAAATATTCAGAAATGGATTTACCGCCCCTAGGCGCAGTAAGCTTATTCCTTAAAGCCATCATACGGGATCTGGATTTGTTTGCATAAAGTTTATTTAATTTTTCCCAAGCATCAAAGGATGATGTTGCAGATGCAATATCAATATGAGACACAACAGTCTCGGAGGCAGAAGATATCATTCCATGAAGCAATAATCTGTCTTGCCTAAGCCAATGCTCATAGGAAGGATTTGAAATCATTTCAGTTGTACCCGTTTTGAGAATCTGTTTTGGTGGTGATTTGTTGGTACCATCAACGTAGCCCAGAAGATCAAAACCAATAAGGAGAGACTGGAATTGAGTCCTCCACAATGGAAAATTGTTGGCAGTCAACTTGATTGGGAGATGAGCTGCTGCATTGATTGTGAATAGAGGAAGATTTTGACTTGACACAATAGTGCCAGTGGGTTGAGAAGAGGAAGACATGGTGGGAAGAAGAAGAAATTGTTGGGGAAGGAGGGTGGAAAAAGAACAAGGATCAAAGAAGCGCGTTAGAGAAGGGCTCTGGATACCATAAAGAACAAGAATTTGGAAGCAAAAGCTTAATTTGTATTGAGTATAGTATTGTGTATTTATACAGCTGATACAATGACTAAGTCTTAGGATTATACAAAGAAGAATTGAATTCAAATAATTCAATCTTAAGCAACTAGATAAGTGGAGTTAGTTATAGGATTTGAAATCTCATTTACCTCCAATAGTCTTCACAGAAATATTATCAAAATGAGTGGTGAAGATTTAATCTCAAATCCTGATGAAACTTGGTAGAAGCACCACCTTAATATAATTGAATTAGGAAATTCTTATAATTTATTAATTAATACCGAAATTATTAAGAAAATAATAATTATTTTCGGAATAATTATTATTATTTCATGTATGTGCTGCCCATAATAAGGAAAGTGGCAGAAAATTCATTAAGAAACGACTCCTTTTAATGAAGCTGTCAGCAAGTGCAGCAAAAATTAAATAAAGGAGTTCTATGACACGTCACCTTGAAATTAAGATAGGAGACGTCTCATAAGCCCAAAATAATAAACACAAGCCGTCTCCTGTGTCCTAGGAAGGGCCCCCTATTCTCAGGAAGTTGTCTCCTCATTCCCTACAATTAAGGAGTCAGCGAGTCAATGTTTGTCAGCAAGCAGTTAACTTATCTACATAAGGTAGGCGTGAGGTTTAAAGTCTCACATTCCTTGTATGTATTCACCCTAACACAATGGTGAAGCCGCCTAGCTAGTTGCCATCTCCCGGGAGGCAAATTGACAACTTTTGCATTTTGTTCAATTAAGGACAAAATGGAAAAATTGGTGGAATTGACCTAGCTAGAGTGGTGCGATTTCAACATGAAGCATACCATGATGATCCTTGAGTCATGCCGCACATCCTGGTGAAATTTCATCTCATTCTGACACAGTCGAAAAACTTTGTCTCGATTTTCAATTAAGGACAACTTGTCGGTTTAAGATGATCTGAGTATGGATTTCGAGCCAAACAAATGGCATCACCTTAGATACATGATATTATGGCTACACGTCAAGTTTGAGCCATTTCAGGAGTCGATTAAGGACATGTGGCTTTTACACCCCGGTTTTGGCCATTTTCATAGTTGAATGATATTTTTAGGATTTGATGAGCTTAATATGATTAAGTATGGAGAATTTCGTGGCTCAGATGTTTAAGATGCAGTTCTTAAAGTTCAGAAGCCATCTCCCTATCAAATTAGTTGTTTTCAAGCTCGAATGAGGCAATAAGACATGCTAAATCATGTCAGAAAGGTGAGGATTGCGCCAACTACACATCAAGGAAGGTCTCAACGTGATTTTTAGAGGATATGTGGTGTCAGAGGCTAGTTCAGATGCCATATCAATAAAGTTTCTAAAAGTTTCCAGAAGATGAAGTCATCTCCCCACTTGAAGCCGCCGTCTCCTGAAGTAGTTCGATCTAAATCAAAGACTGCCAAGCCCATCAAGCCTGAAGGCCCATGCCGCCCCCTATATAAAGGGACTGACCCCTATGCTTCAAACCACGCTTCAACACGCTACAAAGTTGCTCCGCGAAAAAATTCAAAGCTCCGTGCTTTTCTCTCAATTTCCTCTGCAGTCCTGCTACTGAAATCGCTGGATTTCTTCTTGTTCATCACGAGTTCTTACTCGTTCTTCAACTTTTCTCTTGTTCAATCTTGTCTCTGGACATAAAAACGCTGTACACGTGTTTATTCTTCAGAAATAACAATCAACTTGTTATTTTTCTTTCATTTTTAATAAGAATAGCCTCTGAAACGCAAAATTTAGGAAAACTTGTCTGGGATCGATGATTTAAATGCTTCGGTGTGACTTTGATCCAGTCTCCACAAATCGCTCTGATCTTTAATATGCTACTATGCACACCAGATTCACGTTCACACTCTTTTTTGTCAATTTCAGCAAATTGACTAGCACACCCTCAAGTGGTCATTTAGTTTTTAGCGCAAAAACTCTTTAAAAGATTTTTTGTGCAACCATTTTCAGTTCTGCTCTTCTTAATGAAAAAAGTAAAGTATGGAAAGATATTCCTTCTTTTTCAAATCTAACATGACTCAGGTTTGATTTAATCGAAATTTAAAAATAACTCTGTTAGGTATTGTAGAGGTTTATACTAAAAAATAAATAAACAAAGATTTTAGTGATAAGTGCCTTCAAAATATTTGCTTTATTAGGTTCTATTTTAAGTAAATAATATATATATATATATATATCTTGAAATTATCATTTTTAGTTTTGATTTTAAATTTGAATTTTGTGAATGGAAAAAATTATCGTTAAGAGATTTTTTTTTGAATAAAGGAAATATAAAGACTAGTTAAGATTAAACCCCCGGACTCCCTGCTATCTGCCAAAAAGACATTCATAACTTGTTGAGGAGGAACATGTTAGACTTCTAAGTCAGCATCCAGGTCGCAACCCATTTAGAAAGTCTATCAGCACAAATATTCCCTTCACGAAGTATATGTTTGCAGTGACACCTCCATTCCCAACTCAACATTTCCTTAATGATCAGCAAAGCTCCCAAGGGATGGAACTCTACATTATCTGAACGAAGAAGGTCCAAAATAACCTTCGCATCAACCTCACAAATAACTGCTAGAAAGCCCTCTCGCCAAGTTAAATGCAAGTCTAGACGTAGAGCAATTTAGCTCCACTGCAACATTTGAACATACCCCAAGATGAGCAGCAAACCCAACAAGCCAGTTCCCAGATTGTTAATTAAGAGAATTTTACCTCATAGTGTGCTAACTGACTCAAAGCATATTAGTCATACACCTTTAAAATCGATACAAATACATATTATTTATAAAAAATTATTTATTTATTTATTTATTTTTATTTATTTTTATTTATTTATTTAATAATATTTATTTAATAATATCAATACTTTAACTAGCTTAACAGAGCAACACATGTCTTGAGCAAACTAATTGGAAAATGAAGCAAGGTTATGAGACATATGTTTTATATTTCCTAACCTTAGCCATTCATTCTTAATTCAAGTATAGTACAAATTAGGTATGATTTGGATTCATAAACAAGATATATATGATATATCTATGTTTAAATTAACCATAGAATATGTAACCAAAACAATTAACCATATATAATAGTATAATGGTTTGAATCAAACTTGAGAAGTGTTATATCTTTCTCTCTAGTTTTTCTTCTGAGCTTTTGTTTACTCTTCCTCCTTGATCATTATTTGTCAAGGGGAAGGAGGGATCTGATATTTTCAACTCATTTTCTTTTCTTTGTTTTTTATATAAAGTCCAGTCCCACAAATCTTTAGATTTGTTTGGGTCAATATTCCCAAGATCTTTGGGTTTTTAGTACGTTGAGTCAGTTTTTGGAGTCAGTTTAGTTTGTTTTTCTTAGTTTGCAATAGATTGAGAATTGGTACATTTACAAATATGATGATTTTGCTTTTGATTTGCAAGTCAGTCAAAGGAGATTGTTGAATCAGTCACTTTTTTCTCGCTGATAAAAACCTTGAGTTAGACAAAAACGAAGGTGAAAGCGAAAGGGTGATGGGCATGACAGAGATCTATAAAGGAGGTCCGAGACTTCGAATGATCGATAAGACAACTCGAATTCCAAAGCAAGATCCAGGTCCACAACTGAAGAAGGAAAACACTTCTCAATTTATTGTAATTTTGAATTTTATTGATGTAATTTCATTTGAATGAATGAGAATTACATTTTTCTAAAAAAAAATAAATAGTATAATGGTTTGATCTCTTATACCTAATAAATGATAGTGGCCATCTTTCCCATATACACCATTTCATCTTAGTGGAGTAAATAGAAAAATTGGTCAACTCTATACATATAAAATGCATTTCTTATGGCCACCTTGTCAATTTGCATTCACATTAATAATTATTAAGACCATGAAACACCTATCAAGTTTCATTCCAATAATATTGCTCCTTTGAAAATTTCTAGTTCCCCACTCTTTGATTTAAAAATTTTGATAGGGGTGGTTGAATTTAAATGTTGACTCAATAATTCATTTTTACAACAAGCTGCTAGCTAGGTTAAATTTAATTAATGTATTTGCGAAAATATAATGTATTATCTTACTAATTAATAAAATTAAGTTCTTATCTTAAAAAAAAATATCCTTTCGCATACTACTGATCCTAGTCATTATGATATCACCTTGTTATTAATGTAAAACGGGATATTAACTCAAAAAAAAAATGTAAAACGGGATATACTATAATTTTGGGAACTATTATTTTTTTTGTATAAAAAAAATAGGAATAGTGTAGGTTATCTCATCTCTAAATACATGGTAAACTATCAATTCCTTTGGGTTTACGAATTCATTAGATTTTCACCTGCAGATCTTTCACAGAGATTGCCTATCAAGAGAGGTTTGTGGAGACTTGAACAGAATGTCTTCTATCATAAATTCAAATATTTACCATTTTGACCAACCCAATTGGCATATTGGGAATTTAACAACACTAGTTTTTGATTTCTTTTAAGTAAAAAATTTACTCCTTAAGATCATGCCAGAGATTACCTTCAAAATGGTAACACAGCAACTTTCAAGCCATTATCACTTAACTGAACGAATAATAAAGTTTAAAAATTATGCAAAATAAATATATTTTGATGAAATAAAAAGTTTTATATATATATATATGTATATATATATATATATATATATATATATATGATATATATTTACTAAAGTTATCCCCAAACTGTTGTATGCTCAGTATTTGACTTTTCTCATGCTGACATTTGTCCAAAGGTGATTGGTTGGGAAAAACCAATATATATTATTATATATTTGAAATTCCAAATAATATTTAGAACATTGAATAATGATTAAAGTAAAACTCCATTTCCTTTTTTCATTTTCCAGATTATTTTTTGAAATGACATTGAAATTCTAACAATATTTCCTTTCATTTAATTTAATTGCTATTATATAAGATAAAATTTTACTTAAAATTGAAATTATTTAATTTTAATCATAAATCAAAAAACTCTACGCGTATGCTGGGATAATATCTAGTTATAAATATTATTATTATTATTATTATATATGCACATATAATTCTATCTCACATAATAATTATTATAAAGCTAAGTCAAACACAGAATTTTCTTTTTATTATTTTTTCGGGTAAGAATTAATGGCGTAATTTAAGTTTTTAACACATTTTTGCACATAAATATGATGAAATTTCTGGCATAAACTGATAAATTCTATTCTATCAACGAATTTATATATTATAAAATCAAGTAATAAACTATTGTTATGGCATTTCCTAAAAAAAAAAAAAACTATTGTTATGGCATTTCTATATTAATCTATACTATATTAAAATTTACATACTCTTGTAAAACTTTTGAATCGCCCATTATACCCTTATTTTTCGAATATATTTTTTAAATGCCATTGTTTAGATTTGTATAGTTTTACTCAACTAAAAACTATATTTTTATTTAATTAAATATAATATCCTTATAACTATTTAATTTTTACCATTTTACTATTTTAATTAAAAAAATTATATATATTAGAATTTTTTAAATATATTTTTATAGTTTTACTCAACTAAAAACTCTATTTTTTGGAAAAAAAACTAAAAAATCTATTTTTATTTAATTAAATCTAATATCCTTATACCTATTTTATTTTTATCAATTTACTAATTTAATTAAAAAACTTAGATATATTATAATTTTTAAAATATATTTCTTAAATGACATTGATTAAATTTTACAGTTTTTTTTAAGAAATAAACTTTTAAAATTATTCTACTAAAAACTCTATTTTTATTTAATTAAATTCAATGTTTTTATAAATATTTTAATTTACCATTTTAATTTAAAAAAATTGGAGACTTTTTTTCAATTATAATATAAACTAATTTGAACAAAAAAATTATAATATAAACTAACAAAAATCTTATTATCAAGTTTAAAATAAAAGTTAAAATAATTTATCTAATCATTAATTATTCATCATTTTTTAAAATAATTAAGTTAAAAATTCATTTAAAATTGAATTATTGTGATTGACCTTTTTCAATTTTGGAGTGTGTATTGATAGTTTAATATATTGTAATGTATAACAAGAATTTAAAGTTTTTAAAAGTAAAAAGAAGAGTAACATGCAATTATTTCCTTTGACTTATAAAGTTAGAGAAGTTGACGCAAAAAAAAAAAAAGTTAGAGGAGTCAATTGGGTGAGTTGGATGGGTTTCGGGTCATACTCATCTGGGTCCATGTCATATGAGTGAGGTAATTTTCTCAGATCATTCGGGTTTCGACTCATCTGGATTCAGGTCATTCGGGTCTCGGGTCTGCTGGATTTAGGGTCATGCAGGTTCGGGTTTTGGCCTCAGGTTACTTGGGTTCTAGGTCATTGGGGTTTTGGATTTTTCAGGTTTAGGACTTGGATCAATTGGGTCAGCCTTTAAATTTTTAAATGTTTAATTCTTAAATTTATTTTAAATGGTTAAAATTATAAACAATGTGTATTTTATTGAATAAAACATAATTTTAGTTCATAATATTCTTGGGTCATCGGGTTATCTTCTCGGGTTATTCGGGTTACGAGTTTGTCAGGTATGGATAAGACATGTTCGTGTTGTTTAATTTCTCTGATCAAATCGGATTCGGTCGGATTGGGACATATTATCGAGGTTGGATCAGATTTTAACAGTTTTACTTATAATTAATTTCAATTATTATTTTAATTTTCTTTTAATTTAAACACGATTGGTCACGTGCACCGCACGTGAAAGTAAAACTAGTAGAAATTAAAAGGGATAGTCAGCCAACATCCAACAATTAGAATTCAAAATTTTAGTCTTAAAAAATACAAATAAATAATAGAGTTTATTATTTATAAACTCTATTATTTATAAGGTTATAGAAAAAAAACCCATCAATAAACAATGTTTTTGGCCAGAAAACAATGAACAATGAAAGACCCTATTTAAAAAAAGCCATTAAAAAACTTTAAAATATTTTTATATCAAAAAAATTTTAAAAAAAAAAGAAAAGAAAAAGGAGAAGAAGCAAAGGTTATATATAAAGAAGATGTGGCTTGAATTGTAGTTCCTATAAGAGCAAATAACATCCACAGAAATACAAGTGTCAGATTGGGAGAGAGATTAGAGAAGGGGAGAGCATATGCCTGAAATTTAGCTTATGTGGAAGAGTATCTTTTTGCCCTTTTAGACTTATTAGGAAGAAGACATTGCAATTCTCAGTTTTGCATATACCTTTGTCTTTTGGAACCATATATAAAAAAAGTGGTAGCCATTTTGCCAAAAACCAAAGCTAAAAAACTCACACAAACTACTGGTTCTCACTACTCTCCATTTTTCATATATGTATGGTGCCAATTCCTCAAATCAAATCCCAAAATTTGTAACCAAGTTTTTTACTTTTCTGAATCTTACCCATTACCCAACCCTCTTTGCCTAGTGCCTAACCTGTTCCATTAATAAAGTTTCTTTTTTTTTTAAAAAGAAAAAAACTGGTTCAAAACCAGAAGACAAAGTGACCCAAAAGTTCCATGGCTGGTGTTCTTCTTTGGGTTATTTCTCCCAAAGAGAATGCCACGGCTTTGCTGAGTTTGATACCCAGGAGTGGTGGGAAACAGAAGAGGTCTTCAAGATTGTGTTCGAGGATCAAGTTTTCCACTAAGGTCTCAGCTATTTCAAGTGCAGTTGCTAACCCTGCAAGATCTTCGGAAGAGAAGGTTTATGAGGTGGTTTTAAAGCAGGCTGCTTTGGTTAAAGAACAGAGGAAAAAGAAAGCTTTGGATTTGGAAAGAGCAGCTGAAAATTCTGATGCTTTGACTGATTGGGATCTCTTGAATGAAGCTTATGATAGGTGTGGTGAAGTTTGTGCTGAGTATGCTAAGACTTTTTACTTGGGTACTTGCTCTTTCTGCATTCTGCTTCTTTCTTCTTTTCGTTTTGTTTGTTTTTTTCAGTTAAATTTTTGTGATGATAAGGTAACTTTTACTTCTGTTTTCCCGTTGTGGACAGAATCCATTTTTTAAAAATAGTAGCTGCTTGTTTTCTTTTCAGCATATAAAATTTTAGATCTTGCTTTTGGTAATTAAGCATATGATTACATTAGTTTTATACTTTAATATAATGTTCACACATGGGGTCATTTTGACCCTTGTTTTATTTAATTAGTGATTCCCATGTTCCTTTTACATTTTTGGGTTTCCTCCTTTGGTAGGCTGTTTGGTTGCCAAGAAATTGGAGAAAGTTATTTAAATAAATTTTGTTAAATTGCATAAGTTTCTCTTTTCTTTCCCCTACTACTTTACTTTACTTCCCTACCATACTTTTCTATTCATTTTTTTTATTATTGTTGTTGTTGTCATTTCAACATGTGCTGTAAAATTGCAATCAAGAATTTGATTTTGATAGATAGGCTTTCAATATGCAGCAAAAAGAGTTGGAGTTTATTTATTCAACTTGTTCCATATATTTTGTTGAAGTTCCTATTTACTAATCTTAGAAAAAGAGTATGGAAGTTTCATGTTCTCAACTATCTGTTGATTCTTTGCAGGAACATTACTTATGACACCGGAGCGGCGGAGAGCTGTCTGGGCAATCTATGGTATGTAGCTTGCTTCTTACAAAGCAATTCCTCTCTGTCATGTTTGTGGTCCATACTCCATGCCATAACATTATTGGATTTTTCTGTGGTTTGGTTTTGTGGCAGATAATGCAGCATTGGTTTTATTTTATGTGTTATTGGAATCATCTGTTGGCCAATATCATATCTCACTCTAAATAAGATATTTTTTTTATGGTTATAATTAATGGTAATTCTTCTTCAATGTAATAAATCTAGTTGTTCCATATACTTTTGAATGTGAAATGAATTGCATTTCTTCCATGTTTTTGAAGGCTAAAACAAAAAACTGCAGATAAGGAACAATTTGTCTTATTTTGAAATGCATTGCCCCATGGCTTTTTGTAACATTTAGGATGATGTTATGTGATGCTCAAGCAGTGCAGTGAAAGAACTTTAATGAACAACATTGATGAATGTTAATTGTGTCGACTTCCTTGCAGGATGTTTCTCAGTTGTAACTAATATAGCCCCTCTGTTATGCAGTGTGGTGTAGAAGGACTGATGAACTTGTAGATGGACCTAATGCTTCACACATTACACCCAGGGCTCTTGACAGATGGGAGAAAAGATTAGATGACCTTTATGAAGGTCGTCCTTACGATATGTTTGATGCTGCTTTATCTGATACAGTCTCGAAGTACCCTGTAGATATACAGGTTAGTAGCATTTACATGGCTTAAATTTTGGATTCTTTGCATCTTAGTTATAATCCTGGTGCCAGAACTATATCAATTGATCATGAATTCTGTTTGTGCAGCCCTTCAAGGACATGGTAGAGGGAATGAGGTTAGATTTGAGGAAATCAAGATATAATACCTTTGATGAGCTCTACCTATATTGCTACTATGTTGCTGGGACAGTGGGACTAATGAGTGTTCCAGTAATGGGGATTGCACCTGAATCAAAGGCGACGACAGAAAGTGTCTACAATGCTGCATTAGCCCTTGGAATTGCTAATCAGCTAACAAATATACTTAGAGATGTTGGTGAAGAGTAAGTTCAACAGTACCAAGTTTTTCTTTTTCTGATTCACTCCTAACTACTTTTGCATGACTGACACCTTTCTGGTTTTAACTTTCCCTAGTGCTAGGAGAGGAAGAATATATTTACCACAGGATGAACTAGCACGCGCTGGCCTATCAGACGAGGACATATTTCGAGGTCAAGTAACAGACAAGTGGAGAAGTTTTATGAAAGATCAAATAAAAAGAGCGAGGATGTTCTTTGATGAGGCTGAAAAAGGTGTTTCAGAGCTAAATGCAGCTAGCAGATGGCCGGTGTGGGCATCGCTGTTGTTATATCGACAGATATTAGATGCCATTGAAGCAAATGATTATAACAATTTCACCAAAAGAGCTTATGTTGGCAAGGCAAAGAAATTTGCATCACTTCCTGTGGCCTATGGAAGAGCCCTCTTGGGCACTTCTAAATTATCTTGACTTGTCAAGTACTTGAAATATTCTTTTTTTTCCTCCTTTTTAATGACCATTTGTTGGTCTGTAAATTGTTTTACTGATTTTATTGGTAAAAAGCAAAGATAATATATAGGGCTCAGTCAAAATTTGTAATATGTTTCAAGTTCAGCGAATTGAAAAGGAAAAGTTTCTCCACTATGATAATGCTAGAGCACAGTTCACCACATTTATTGGCTCAGCCTTTGCCATACAATTATGTATAATACTATAATCAGTGATCTCCAGATGTGAAACCTACCAAGAAAATATCAATCCAAGTCATATTCATAGCTGATTGATGATCCAACCCAATAGTAAGCATGCTTATCAATTTTTCAATGTATAAATAGCAAACATATTTCGATGAAGCATTGATATAATCAGAGTTTGAGTTTCTTTGGGATCCACCGGACTAGATTTGCTCTTGCTTGAAGTCTGATGTTTCGGTAGTCAGTCTTCCCAAAGGGGTGACTAAGATTTTTTCCCTAAAGGACTTTGTGGTGCGCCACTGATAGATAAAGTAAGCAGACACCAAAAGTCTACACTTAAAGCACATGGCTTGGTTTAAATAGCAGGGAAAGTGCATTATACTGAACAATGAGACAGAGCATATGATTGAAGTTAAAGGAAAAGAAAATTGAGAAAACGTTGTAACAATAATAAAATATCATTGAACAAAAGTCTCTCTATTTCAACTCCCAAAACCAGAAGTACAAGTTAATGGTTATGAATCTATGATACAATCAAATAACTATGCACTTCATAACTAACTTATGAAACTAAGTGCCTCAGCAGCAACAATCTCCAAAATCTCACTGGTAATTTTTGCCTGTCGTCCCCGGTTATAAACAATGGAAAGATTCTTCTTCAACTCAAACTGCATTATCAGTAGCATTACTCATTGCATTCATCCTAGCTGCAAGATCACTTGTCAATGATTCCTGCAATGCCCTCAAGATCTGGCTATTCAAATAAAGAGGCATCATGGCATTAAGAATCTGAACTGGATCTTGCTCAAACTGCATAAGATGCGGAATTCCTTCGACCCTCACCATATCCCTTTCTACAATCAACTTCCCTTAGTTGTCAACCTAAACAACTCCTCTTCTATAGCATCAACACAGTTCCCATTCACATCAAAAACCTCTTCTTTCACTGATGAAGCTACAATTGGTAAATGCCTCAAAGGTAATTGCAATGCACAATGAATAGATAGGTAACCAGACACCAACTCTAAAGTCTCAACTTGAAGCATAATGACTTGGTTTAAATAGCGGGGAAAGTGCACCATGCAGAATATTGAAACAAAGCATATGATTGAAGTTAAAGAAAGGATAATGGAGAAGCTGTAATGATAATAGAATCATAGAACAAAAATTTCTCTTTATTCAACTCCCATAATCAGAAGCACGGGTCAGGTTACTGACTATGGATCTATGATACAATCATACAACCATGCACTTCATAACTAACTTATGAAACTAAGTTAGTGCCTCAGCTCCAGCAACAATCTCCAAAATCTCACTGGTAATTTTTGCCTGTCGTTCCCGGTTATAAACAATGGAAAGATTCCTCTTCAACTCAACTGCATTATCAGTAGCATTACTCATTGCATTCATCCTAGCTGCAAGTTCACTTGCCAATGATTCTTGCAATGCCCTCAAGATCTGACTATTCAAATAAAGAGGCATCATGGCATCGAGAATCTGAACTGGATCTTGCTCAAACTGCATAAGAGGCGAAATTCCCCCTCCTTCCACCCTCACCCTATCCCTCTCCACAATCAACTTCCCTTCCTTAGTTGTCAACCTAAACAACTCATCTTCCATAGCATCAACACAATTCCCATTCACATCAACAACCACTCCTTTCACTGATAAAGGAAGTAAAGTTCGAATAATCGGATCTGACTTCACCAAAGATACAAACTTTGTATAGATAAGCTCAACCTTATCGACCTCTTCGGTAATAAACAATGAGAAAACATCATCAGCAACCATTTGTGCCTCTTTTGCAGTAGGAAACCCTACTCCTTCAACAAATCTATCAACCAAAACATCATCTCTACGCCTAAAATAAGAATTACCTTTTTTCCCTACACTAATAACAGTATAATTCAATCCAAGAGCTTTCAATTCCCCAATCCTAGACTCAGCCCTTTTTAACACTGCATTGTTGAAACTACCACAAAGGCCTCTATCACCAGTTATAACAACTAGAGCTACTTTCTTTACAGGCCTAATAACAGTTAAAGGACAATCAATATCTTCACATTGCAAATTTTCACTAATGGTGTAGAGAAACTCAACTAATGCTTCAGTAAAAGGCCTACCATTGATGACGGCTTCTTGAGCTCTCCTGACTTTTGCAGCTGCCACCAGTTTCATTGCTTCAGTGATCTTTTGAGTGTTTTTGACTGTTTGAATTCGCTCACGGAGCTGACGGAGACTGCTCTGAATTGGGGCAAATCGTGAGGGACATCGAGATAGGGTTCTTGAGGGAGGGAATTGGAGAAATGGGTTTTGGTTAAATTGACTGAAGAGTGGATTTTTGTTGGAATTTGGAGGCTTCGATGCGATCCAAGTTGGTAGATTTGAACAATCCATTGTCTCCAAGAGAGGGTTTCTGGATTTTGCGGGGTTTCTGGGGTTAAAGGGTTTAAGAATTAAGAAACCAGTTGAGTTACAAAAACAAATTCACTTTTAACAGTTTCAAAATTCTTTTTCAATGGTGATTGGGCCAAGGCCTGAAACTGATCATTAGCCCACTGTATTCGGAAATGATTTTGGATCGGATAGCTTTTGCTCTTCGGTCCAAATTGATTTAAACAAAACTTTTTTGGATTTAATTTTTGACACATTTTTTCTTCCCTTTGAATTTTGAACTAAATATTTTTTTAATATTAAGAAATATGGATTCAAACATCATTTCTTGAGACGTAAGCATACATTTTCCCATTGAACTATATGATATAATTTCTCAAAAGATTAAAAAAAAAAAACCAATATGATATACAAATTGAATAATCATTTACTTTGGTGTATAAGTTGATCGTTGAAGCATCAAAGAGTGTTTAATCTTTGACTCAAGTAAAAGGGTTTAGAGTTACTCCAAAAATGAAATTATTACTTGTCGAGCAAGAGCTGATAGCCTAGTGGCCATGCTTCTGCTTATCCGATATTAGGGGTTTGAAGTTTGAACCCTATCCTTGATGTATTGTAGCTTTTATCTCTTGTAATATAACCACCAAACTAATTGTGTAAAAAGAATTATTTCTTGCCAATTCCCATTTGAGTATTTTAAATAAAAAAGTAGCCTCACCAACAAAAGAAGGTGTTCGTTTTCATCTTTGCTTTTTCTTTCGGCCTAAAACCTTCTGGATGAAGCTTTGGTTAGAAATTTGGTCTAAGTTGCATAGAAAGATATATATGTTGGATTAATTTTAATTTAATTAGTTTGGTCCATATAACTTTGGGTTTTCCTTGTCATTAAGGGATTTTAATTGATGGAACTTAAAATCCTAGTTAGACAAGGCCTTAAAGAGGTCCATAAGGATTTAAGATCCTATTAGGATTAGGATCTAAAGGGTTTATTATATAAAGGGATGAACCCTCTCCTTTCTCTTCATAACATAGAAAATACTTGACGGCTAGGTTTTCTCATCCATCAGAGAAACCATAAGAGTTGAAGGCAGAAAGGGGAAAATCATCTTGTTCAAGATTTTCTGTAAAAGCTATGGACAAAGGTAAGTTGTCTAATGTTCTTGTTTATAATTGTATGTGGTTGATTTATTCAGGATAAAAGATCCAACCATGAAAGTTATGTTCATATTTTCATTAATGATTAATTAGAAAATATGCTTACAATTGATATCAAGAGCTTGGTTATAAGTCCGAAAAATTACCATTAAAGTTAATCATATATATGGTGTTATTCAAAGTCGTAAGAATACATTAAATTTAAAGTTTTCTCGCTTCCGCTATATGCCTTGAATTCAATAGCATAATATCTGCTATTTACTTGTTTTGTCGTTCAAATAGATTGCATGAAATTCTTTGCCGACTTAAGGGTGCCAAGTAGATTTGGTTTTGAGAGGGTTTAAACAATCAATTTTTGAATTTTTGCTCATCACGTGAATCGATTGCTTTGCATGATTATTATAGCATATATTATATG
>AWUE01013541.1:0-11808 GCA_001974825.2 Corchorus olitorius | reverse complement strand
ATTATTATTATTATTATTATTATTATTATTATATATACTAGTTTTAGTTTTCACGTGCGTTGCATGTGACCCAACATGTTTCGATTGAATATTTTTATGAAATTTTGATAATTACCTATGAAATTGTGATAAACTGCATATGAAACTGAAATTGTGATAAACTTCATATGAAACTTTGATAATCTAACTATGAAATTTTAATAAACCCTCCTATGAAATTTTGTAATCTCCCTATGAGTTTTGATAACCTCCCTATGAGATTTTGTTAATCTTCCTATAATTTTTTGATACTATAGTATGAAATTTCGATGATCTCTCTATAAAATTATATATCATTATCAGGTTGAACTCCCCTATTTAGTACTATATAAATCATTCATATTAATTAAGCTCTTTCATTCGCAAATCGAGCTTGTCCGTTCACTCGTACAAACATATATAATTCATATTGAACTCCTCCATTTGATAGTATATACATATACATATACATATACATGTTCGAATTGAGCTCTTCCACTCGGTAGTATATAAAGCACGTTATCACACTGAGTTCCTCTTCAGCATTAATCCTCCACATAACATATTATCAATTTGAGCTCCATTCATTCAACATTACTCCAAATGGTACATTATCAGTTTGAGTGTTCTCATGTTCACCAACCTTCTATGGAGCATATTGTTTATTTGAGCTCTTTCGTTCGATATTCCTCTACGGAGTACATTATGAACTCGAGTTCTCCTATCCACCATCATTCCTAGAGTGCACTCTCCTACTCAATTCAAAAAAATTGAGCACTCCCCTTTCGGCATTCATGGCATATCTCTCATTCATCTCACAGAGCATCATACGGCTAAACAGAGGGGCGCATTACTACATCGAGCATTCTACGACTCAACACTCTCCACATGGAGTATACATTCAGATCGAATACCCTTATGTTCGACACTATCTAGTTATGTGACCGGTAAGCCTGTTTAGCTCATATCGTCCCAACTTGCCCACTTGACGCTTAGTTTCATAGCCATTTATGCAATCATTTTGAAACCGCCCTCATACCTAAGGGGCAATGTTGAGCCCATATAGAATGGCCTAAAGCCACACTATATATATAGAGAGAACTACTCCACACATAAGGTAAAAGTTCATAATCTCCACTCTTTGGATCTTAAACTCTCTAAACACCTTAAAACCTCATTAACTTCAGTATCTCCAAACGCCTTAATATCCTACTAACTCCAATATCAAAGAGGATTCCATCCAGACAAAAAAACTCAGGGTCCTTATCTCATGGTCTGTCCTATTATAGATCACACGAAATTCTCTATTTGATTGATGAGCCTCACTCTCTAAGAAGTTTCAACAACTCACGTTTAACCCTTATCCTTAGTGCATTTAACCTTTAATCTCATTGTAATATAATCATCTCTTCTAGTTGTGAGAAAAAAATATGAAATTCACAATCTTGCAACGATAATAATATAATAATATATATAAAACATAGAAGTCTAATTTTAAGTAATGGCAATTTAGAAATATCTTTGAAAAAAATGGTACAATCGGAAAATATAAAGTTTCTTATTATTCGTACTTTTACACATAGTATAGATTTGGAGAAACTATTGATTTTGTCTCATTTCGGCCCAGTAGGCTCGTTTGTGTCCATGAAGCCCAAATTGCCAAGCCAGATATCTTGAAGCCTAAATATGATATTCTTAGACCCAATTCAATAATATGGAAGTCCAAATAAGGTGTTCAAGTCCAATCAGTAATTATGATGTAGTAATGATTCAGCCCTAATGTAACATTCTTAAAACCTATTTAAAGCAGGACTTCACAAGAGCAGTTTTAAAAGAAAATTCATAACTTTTGATCCAGAGCTCAGAAAAATGCAAATGAGGTATCGTTGGAAAGAGGATTCCAAGACCTACAACTTTTATTTTACCTCAAGACCTAATTCTGCCGTTCTAGTTGATGATTTTGCCCTTGAAATTTCTGAATAGAACTTATCTTCTCCTAAACTGACTTGGAGAATGTATTGGACGAAAATTCAGATGCTAAAGATGATGTGGAGCATTCCTATTGGCCACGTTGGTAACAGACTTTAGAAGAGAATTTAGGAAAAGGAACTTAATTTGTATTTGTGTATAGTGTAACTTATATAGCTATACAAGATGAGTTTTACAAGTATACAAAGTGTATTTAAAAACTAACAAGTGATCATATCAATGATCATATCTAAAGAGATAAGACTTAGTCTAAATTTAAGATTTGAAAATTTGTTTCCCTCTAATATCCTCCCGCAAGATGGTGGATCGATCAAGAACACGAATCTTGGACAGTAGCATTTGAAATCTGTCATTGGACAATGGTTTTGTTAAAGCATCCGCCGGCTGATCTTTAGTGGATATATGATGAACTTGAAGCTCCCTTGCTTGAACCTTCTCTCTGACAAACAGATAATCAAGTGCAATATGTTTCATGCGTGTGTGAAATACTGGATTTGCACAAGTATAGATTGCACTTTGGTTGTCACAGTAAATTGCTGGAGTTAAGGGAGAAGCAATATGCAGTTCTTGAAGTAGTGACTTGATCCAAGTTAACTCAGAAACAGTTTGAGCAATTGACCTGTATTCAGCCTCCGTCGAAGACTTAGCCACTGTTTTCTGTTTTTAAGAGCTCCAGGAAATAGGTGTATTGCCAAAGTAGATAATATAGGCCAGCCCAATCTGAGTCAGAATATGCTTTAAGAGTTGGATTGTCCACCTTCTGAATTAGGATACCATGCTGCAGAGACCCTTTCAGGTATCTAAGAACCCTTTTTAGAGCTTGAAAATGTTTTTCAGTTGGTTTGTGCATCAGTTGGGAGAGTCTGTTGACCACAAAGCTAATGTCTGGTCTTGTTAAGGATAAATATTGCAAGGTGTAGACACCCATTTTTGTCCCTATCAATTATTTAAATCAATTTGTTGCTTAATTGGCATCAGGGTCATCTATGGGGCATTTTGGGTCATTTTCAAAATCCAGGGGCATTTTAGTCATTTGCACATCCAGGGGCATTTTAGTCATTTGTGCTTCAGGGGGCATTGTGGTAATTTCTACTCCATTGCTCAAGTTAGCACATCCATTTTAATGTTTAAATCTTTGGTGGATTGCATTTTGAATTCAAGGAAAATTCCAAAAAATTGTTGTGTTCTTTTGCATATTTGTATCACATTTTCGCATATTTATCTCACATTTGCATTTTACATGATCCCAATTAGTAATTGAGCCTCTATACTTTGGTCACTTGGCTTAGTGCAGAATCAATTTGTAAATCCACCGGGGGTCATATTAATTCAGTTGGATTATAGCTTGCATGATTGGAATTAGAAATTGCATTTTTAATTTACATATAGCATTGTTATTACAAAAATACAAAAAGAAATGGAAATAGCAAAAATACAAAAAAAGATTCCTATTTTCTTAAGTTCAATACATATGGGATGTCATGATTTCACACCTCCTTGTGCACCTAATTTCCCTTACAAATCGATTCTTGTTCTTCAAAGCACCTTATGTTCGAACGATTAAATGGCTTGCCTCAAGCATTTTTAAGTGAGCTCATCCACTTCTTGCATGCATTTCAAACGCATTATTGCTTGTCCAAGTAGAAGAAAATAAGTAAAGATAATCAACACTTTGATGGCAATACACACATGGAAGAAAACAAGGTCCAAAACCGATAAACTCACAAGAGCCGCAAGGTGAACGAGTCAAAGGAGCAAATTCAGGGCAGCAAGCATTTCAGGGGTCTCAAATTCATTCCCAATCCATTTAAAATTATGGGTTAACATGCACAGTTAAATTAAATGAATTAGAAACCTAGTGCAAGTGATGAGTGCAGTAAAAGGAAGGGAGAACTAACATCTGCTGGAAGCTCCTTATTGGTTCAAAACGACCTTGGAGCCACGTCAAAGGTCGAGCTCAGCCTCAGTCGCTACTTGCAAAAGAGAGGAAGGCACACGTGTGAGACGAAAGGTGGCATAACTAAATTAGGCTAATTCTCAACGTGATTCGGTTAAGGAGAGAAAAAGCTAAATCTGGCCAGCTCACCACTCCATTCTCTCTTATCCTAGCAGCTCACACAACTGGAATCGGTTAGGTAGAAAAAAGGGGATTCATTGAATCCAGGGGTGGGTTCACTACCTCTCTGGCACTCTCTCTCGAACCTTCCCACAAGGCTACACTAACCTCTCTCTCTCTCAACAGGCCCAGATTCTAGAACCACCAATACACACTCTCATCCTCATTTCTCTTCCCATTCTCAAAAAACAGAACCTACCCTCTCCCTGATTTTTTCAACACAACTATCCTCTCTCTCGATTATCTCTCGCTCCCACTTCTCGACCACCCTAATTGAGCACCTCTCACCTCACACCTAGCTACCCTCATTTCTCGAACTGGACACTCTCCACAGATTATACACTGAAAAACCACACCATACACCCTCTCTCGAAAAAAACCTCACCTACCCACAAGAATCTCTCCCTCATTTTCCTCACCTTATCTACAAACAGGACCTTCTCTCACAACTCATCTCCACAACCTGACACCCTCTCTCATTTCTTCACGCACGAAAATTACAGACTTTTTTTTTCCTACCCTCCTCCAAAAACCCACTCTTAACAACTCATCTCGGATCTCTTCACTTTTTTTCAATCTCCATCAACACACCCACTAAAAAAAGCTCTCATTTTTCCTCCACAGACATGGAATTCAAAAACTTCTCTTGATTTCTCTCACACACAGACACCCTTCACAACCTCACAGTGGGCATTTTCAAGTCCTCTCCTTTCCAATACACTTTAATTTCCCATTGACTCACGCACACGTGATGGACCCATTTAAAAGCCTCTTACCTAAAGTCTGATCCTCGTTTCGCGTTTTGATGGACCCATTTGATTCCCCTTACTGCTTCAACCAGTGGCTCGCAAAAAGATGTATAAACAAAATAGAAAGGGGCTAGCTTCGGTTTAGGAAAAGCAATCATCTAATAGGCTTACATTCAAATTCCTATCGGTCAAAATGAAGTAAAAATAGGGAGGAATACCTGTATTGAAGCCAAAGTAATCCGATGGTGGAGGAGACAAGTTGGAGGAGAAATCTTGTTTCGATTTAGCTCCTGTTTCACCGAGTTGCGGGCTCTGGATTCAAGAACAAAGAGTTTTGAGCCAGGAAGTCGAAGTAGCAGCGGTGAGAGGTCTCGGCGGTGTTAAATCTCGGGTTGAGAAAGAGAAGTGTTGAGCAAAGGAGGAGGAGGAAGGAAGTAAGTTTCGAGAGAGATTGAGGCGTTGAAACGGTGGAAAAATTTGGGAAATAGGGAAAGAGATAGTATACTGATATTCGGATTCCATCGGCGGTGGTTTCAGTTTGTCGACGGCGACAGAGGACCAAGCGGAGATGGCATCACTGACGTGATGAAGGGCGGTGCTGTGATTTTAAAGAATGGCTAGGGTTTCGGAAAGGAAAAGGAAGGAGGTTTTAAAGTTCATGCAAGGTGACCTCAAAACGGCGTCGTTTTAGGTGAGTTTTTAAACCAAGACCTTTTTTTGTGCAATTGGATCCCTTGAATTTTTAATTTAATTCATATAAAGACCACACCTTGTTTCTGTTTTCAGCATGGTTCTTGATTTAGGAAATTATTTGCTTTTTGTGTGATTTGATCCCTGATTTAGGATTTTATTTTAGATTTATGCATCCTAGTCCCTGATTTAAGGTCTTTTTAGTTAAAATGCAATTTGATCCCTGCTTTATTCAATTTGACCCTTGATTTTAGAAATTATGCTAGAATTTTGCAATTGAGTGCTTGGTTTACATTATTGGTATTTAATTAGTGCTTTTTGGTTCTTGATTCTTACTAATTAAATGTGGAAATTGGGATTTAGGCTAAAAGATTAAATTTTTTAAGTGAAAATTGTGTTTGTCATGGCCAATTGATTTTGAAATCTTGATGTTCAAGTTGGAAGTAATTTAAATTGATTTCACAATTTCGAAATGAGTTAATTTGGATTTGAAAAATTGAGGTTTTGGTTTAAAGCTATGATTTTTCCTTAAATTAAAAATGACTTGAGGATGACATGTTAAGACACTTTGGGTCATTTTTAATTCTTGGAAAAACAAAGCTTGGAGTTAAAAAACCAATTTTCCAAATTTGAAAATAACTTAAAAGAAATTAGGGAATCCTTTTAAACGACTTTTAATTTGATAATTAGGATTTTTAGTCTAAAGATTTGATTTCCTAAAACTAGATTCAATTGTGTTGTAAGCATATCTCATGATCCATATCCTCCTTTATTTAAGTTCAATGTGTTCTTGCTTTTGGTCCTTGATTTCGAATTTGCATCTTAATTTGTTCGTATGCCCCCTGAACTTCGCGAATGATTTTCTTAGTGTGCAGAAAAGGTCCCCAGTAGACCCAGTCCGACCCATAAGTTTTTATTTCTCTTTAGCTTTTGTTAATTTGTTAATTTGGTCCAATCGGGCCTTGGTCTATAATAATTTAGTAAAGTAGAACTTAATTGCATGCATATCATATTTACTTCTCACTGATTATATCTATTTGCATATCATACCACTTTGATTTAGTTAATAACAGTAACCCTTCCGAAGAAGGGGCATTCAGTGTGTGGTCGAGATTTCGGGGCCACTGAATGTCTCCGAGGATGAGACAGCTCTTCTCGGGATGCGTCGGGGCTCCGAGCATATATCCCGGGAAGTGCATTCAAAAACACGGGTTACGTGAGTTGACTTTAATAATTAGACTTTGCATTCATCATTTGCATACATGCATTAATTTAGAGATAGAAAAAGAAAAAATCCAAAAAAAGTGAAAATCAGAAAATTAAAAGAGGTAATAAAAGGTGTTTTCAAAGAATGGTTTTCCTCAAATTATGTTCTCTTATCCAATTTTCAAAATTAAGAAATGGGCAATTCAAGAGTTTTCAAGGTAAGTGTTTTCAAAAGAAGAATGTTTTCTTAATCAAGCAATCCAAAAGAAGATTTTGGAAATTAATAAAAATTGACCAAGTTTTTCAAAAACAAAGATGGTAAAAGATTTTGTCACATCATTTTCAAAATTCTTCCCGATGCTGAAGACTCAACAAGAGAACAAATAGTGAAAGAGAATCGTAACAGAATTGATCAACGTTGTTCAATTATATTCTTCGAATTCTCGACATTGGTTTCAAAAAAATGGTTTTATTTTCTTTTTATAACCCTTTTCATAATCAAGATTAGGATTAAAAGCAACCAACTTTCTTTTCGACCCAGTAGATCTAGTTAGACTAGAGGTACCGTCACTTGACGGGCGACTCGGGGGTGCTAATCCTTCCCCGAGCGTAATCGACTCCCGAACCTAGATTTAGGTTACGAAGACCGGACCTTAGGTTTAGTAGGTCCATTGCCGAGCTATGGACTTTACTTAGCTTAAGTGACCTTTAGGTGGCTGATCACACCTTAGAAAATGATTAGTGACGACTCCATCTATCCAACGTCGTTTCGACTGGGTTCCCCGGACCCGAACGTTTCGACAGCTTGGCGACTCCACTGGGGACTTTAGAGAGTCAGGCCTCATTTAGTTTAACAAGATCTAGGGTCTTAATAATAATTGGTTGCATTTTGTCATTTTCTTTGATTGTGTTGCATTTTCAGTGTTTATTGTTGCTTATTACTTGCTTTTATGGCTTACCTGTGTTTTCGTGTTGTGATTGATTGGTGGTCAGCTGCTAGTTTCGGGTTAGGTTGGGGGGTTTTGGTTTAGTATGTCAGTAGTGGTAAAAGGTTTGTATGTCCCTTCTGCAGCACATCACTATTTGCATTGCATGCATCAGCTCGAACCCGGAGCTTGAATTTTCTACCCTTAGCTCGGGGGTAGATTAGCTAACCTTCGTGGGGTCAATTAAGATCCCCGTATGGGTTATGTGAAATGCCTCCACCCGGATTGAACCCTCTTCAATGAGCCTATAACGGGTGAGAATCGGGGGCCTTACTAGCCCAGAGTGGGCGACAGTAAGGACAATTAGGGAACCTTTAGAGTCTAACCGAAGCCATGCATATAGTGGTGAGAATGCTAGCCTGTATAGAGCCAAACCCAGAAATGAGTGTATAGGACACACAGAAGGGACACTTCTAACCTTTATCTCTTTTACCGTTTTCAAATAAGGAACGTATAGTGGATAATGACTTTACCCGCAGTAGGCAGACTCCCCGCCCTAAGGGCATTTTCGTCCTTTTAATTTTTCTGGAAAATCGAAAAAGGTGTTTTGTTATTCAAGAATAAAAGGGGCATGATTTTTCCTTTAAGATTTTCAACAATACTTTTATGTTCAGTTACTAACGAGTTTTTGTCTCTTCCCTGTTGTCTTATCTTTTTTGCATATTTATTTGTGTTACAGGTTTGATATTTACAAATAATGACATCATTTTTGCAGTCTCATGCATTTATATATTCTATAACTGATCATGCACATCCATCTCCTTCATTTGTTTATCAATATAGGTTGCCATGTCGTATTGCATTATCATGCACATTTTCACAATTTGACAAGTTATCATAACATTCGTGTATATGTCCGTGCATCCATCTTGCATTATCATAATCATGTTTGAGTTGGCGCATCATTG
This sequence comes from Corchorus olitorius, assembly GCA_001974825.2. Classification (NCBI taxonomy): domain Eukaryota; kingdom Viridiplantae; phylum Streptophyta; class Magnoliopsida; order Malvales; family Malvaceae; genus Corchorus; species Corchorus olitorius. The sequence continues at coordinate 3,146 of AWUE01013541.1, read as the reverse complement.
TACATAGTTTGTCTATCGAGATCATGTGTAAGTACCACTTATTCAGTGTTTGTTATGCGTCGTCACAGTTGTTTCGTCAGAAGTCCAGAAATATTGAGGAAGTATGGGTAGTCCACTGGAAGTTCGGGTGCAGCAGTTGGAGTTTGACCAGAGGATGATGGAAAAGGAGATAATCAAGCTGAAATGCAAGCAAGAAGAATTTGCTGAGGAGGTTGGCAAGCTGAAGGGGTATGTTCTAAAGTTGCTGATAAATGGTGGAGATTTGGAAGGGGCTCAGGAACTTCTTTCTTTGGAGAAGCCGGTGAAGCAAATTCACTCCAGTTACGGGAAGTCAGAACAAGCCAATGAAATCGCTGCTAGCTCGGACAAGGTAGAGAGCTTGGGCAAGATCGCAAAAGGGATGGATGAGTTGACCAAGCAGGTGGAAGAGCTCAAGTCTTACATGCCAAACGTGGAATCTTTCAGTGTAAGGCAACCACCGAACAACTTTGTCCAACTAAGTGACCCACCTTTCTACCCTCCAGCTTGTCACTCACCAAACCCTGGTCAAGGTAGGAACCCATCTGACTTTTATCAGCCTCGATCTTATCATCAGCCAAATGTCCGGCCAAACACTCCACTTCGATCATCCATCCATAAGCCAAAATCCCAGCAAAGGTCCCAACCTCCAAGTCCAAAAAGGGAACCTGTTGAATTCATGGATTGGATACCGATCCCCTACACTTATACTGAGCTATTCCCTCAGCTTTTGCAACAAGGTTTGATTGCGCTCCTACCTCACGCCAACCCCATGAGGCATCCACGACCAGCATGGTACAATGCCGACGCTTACTGTGCTTATCACTCGGAAACTCAAGGTCACTCTACTGAAAATTGCCCAAGGCTGAAGGAAGAGGTGCAAAGGTTGATTAAAGAAGGGAAATTAGCTTTTAAAGCATATGAAAATCGCATCATCTAGGTTTGGGGAAAATCTCAAGAAGCATTCCGAGATCTTGTCGTGAGAGGCTCGAATTGCACATGCTCATATGGAGGATATTAAGAAGGGTCGTTTAAGTTTTAGCCATTTTTTGTAACCACTCTTGTATAAAGTCAAGAAGTAGAGTATAATGGAACAATGTAATGGCGATTGCTATCAATGAAAAGGAGGTTCTCCGAGTTCAGATCGATCCATCGTTTGTTTGTGCAAATTCATTCTCTCAAGGCATCATACATCCATTTTTGCCTCATGCATTCATTCATCATAACATGGCATTCATTCATGCATCCCATTAAGCCTTAGCATCGTTTCACAATAAAAGAGCAGTACTGCTTATCAATAGACAGATTGCTGATGGTTCTTGAAATTTGTTCCAGTTTTTGGAGGTTTTACCGGAAAAAGGAGCAATGGAAGGAGAGTAGTTAAATGAGTATCAGCAGATGAAGAAGGAGAATGAGGAATTGCGAAAGCAAATAAGCATGATGAAGCATCAACTAGCGGAACTGAAGGGAAAAACAACGCAAGAAGATCATCCAGTGTCAGAAAAGCAAGACATGACAATAGACAGTATCGGTGTGGGGCAATCAGGAAGTGCCGAACCCTACCAAATCAATTACAACCAGTCAAATTCTCCGCTTGTTGTTCAAACCCCATTCGTCCCTAAACCGCCAACTGATACCTCATTCCTCCTCAATCAAACCAATCTCAGATCAAGAAAGGTTAGAAGTAGGAAAAAGCCAAAATCAAAGAAGGATCAAACCGGCATGCAGAGTGGCATAGAAGCACCATTAGTCAGCTCTAGAGGACAGCTGTTTGATCACTCGGGGCCATATATCCCATACACTCCTTATTATCCTTATTCACCATTTCCACCAACAAACTCATATGTGAATCGAAATCCCAATCCATACCAGTCGGTTCCTCAACCAAGCTTTCAATCTCATGAGTATCCTCGAGAATCAAAGAAAAGGCCAATATCTCCACTTGATTCAGAACCAACCATTCCAAAGGACCAACAAAAGGGGTACATGTCTCACTAGGATAAATTCCAAGTTTCCCCAAATTCCCATGACTTACACAGAATTGCTTCATCAACTCATCCAGCAGGACCTTGTGGAACTAGTGTATGTGGAACCCATGCAGCCTCCTTATCCCATATGGTATGATCCCAATGTGCAATGCGAATACCATATGAATGTTCAAGGTCATTCCACGGAGAATTGCACCAGTTTGAAGAAGAGAGTACAAACATTGATCAAAGCATGGTTGTTGAGTTTCTAATCAGAGCATGGTCAACATTGGATAGTTATCAGAGTGAATGGAGCAGCAGAGATTGGTTTCAGATTAGGATCCCTGATGTTTCTGCCCAAGAGCATTAGGATAGTTGTGTGGGCTTTTGTTTCACTTCGTCGTTTTTGTAATAAAATAGATGCATTTCGTGTTTCAGAACATTGTCGCATCATTCATTATCATACATCATTTCATTTCTCAAAGCGTTTTCAAATTTCACAGATATTGACATTACGGATCGAGCTCATGACGAGTTAATTTACTTTGGATCTCTGCGATCTAAGAGACGGGTGCCAAACAAGGGGCATTTTCCTTACCTTTTTCATTTACCTTCAAACATGCATTTGGTATATATGAGAACTCTTTGTAAATATTTGCATGCGCTTGCATTAAAGGATAATGATAATAAAGGGATGGTTTCTTCAGATAATCAATCATATGCTTTTGAAATGGATTGGTGTTTACCACTAAAAGTGAATCAAGCGTGTTGGCAGAAGGGTCAATGGCCTTTATCTGGACTGTGAGCAAAGGGATGATGAGTTTCAAACAAAAAGATTTTTCAAAATCAGTTTTAGTCAAAACTATGATTTCGAGCTGTAAGCAAAGGAATGACGGTGTTTTAATCAAAAGATGTTTCAAAATCAGTTTTGGTCAAAGCGATGATTTCAAGGTGAGTGAATCCATGTTTTCCAAAAAGTTTTGAAGAGACAATGTGATTGGTGTCAACACTGCTCCCACACTTCATATTCTTTCAAATCTCGATTAAGCCCATTCTTTTTAACCCAACATTGAGGTCCTATGTTCTTCTAAAAGGGGCAATTTGATCATACTATTAATGTTATCACAATGCCTTGAGGGCAAAATGATCGAATTTCAATCT
>AWUE01013540.1:0-25364 GCA_001974825.2 Corchorus olitorius | reverse complement strand
CTTTTCTTTTTCCTAGTTGTCACCTACTCACTTATGTTATAATAATATATAAATATACATAAGTTTTGTTACGAACAATTTGCTGTGTCATACTCGTTCCCACCGTCGCATTTGTTATCAATTTTTTATGTGTTAATATTATATACTCATATATATGCCATTTTAAAAAAACAAAAAAAAAGAGAGATTAATTGCTCCATTCCCTAAAAAGAAATTGTCAATAATTAAACTTTGACAGCATTAACTCTTGACAAATTATATGTTGTAGTGTTTTCTTTTAAATTTTGCATGGAAGTATTAAGCATTTGACTCAATTGGGTTAGCGTGTGCTATTTAGGTAAAAGTACAGAAGTGGTCCCTCAAATGGAGCGAAAATAACATTTTGGTTTTCCAAGTGAAAAAATATGTAATTCGGTTCCTTAAATGGAGATAACCGGACAATCAGGTTCTTTTCGTTAGTGGCCGTCCAATGTGCCGTTAACCGTCCGACGTGACAGTGACGCCGTCAAATATGCTGACGTGTCATCTGCCACATTGTAATTTTTTTTAAAAAAAAAAAATGAGTTAGGGACCCAATTGCTCAATTAACTCCACTCCAGGGGCTCAATTGCTCACTAAGTTCATTTCAAGGACCCATTTGCACATTTGCCCCTAATTTTTGGTTTTTCTGAATAAAAATAAAAAAATTTCATTTTTTCTTCTTTTTTTTCTGTTTTTTTTAAATCATTTTCTTCTTTTCCGAATATGATTAATATATTAAATAGGAACAACAATAGATTTATAAATGATCTAATTTGCAATATTTAGTATATATTAATCAATTATATCAAGTTTCTCTTCCCTGACTGTTTCTTACATTAATCAGTCCATTTCATAATGTTTTACTTAATAATAGTTAATTTATAAAACAACTACAATTTTTTTTTTTAAAAAAAACACTCAACATAATTTGAGAGGGTAAATAACCCAACCACACCCTTTGGTCACCCAATCTACACTTAGATTTGGCAATGTTATGGGCAAAAATATTTGTCCTCTTTTTAACAAAATTAAAAGAGATAGTATCAAAATTAAAAAATCATTTTCTTTTTTTTTCAAAAAAGAAAAGAAAAAATGGTTTTTTTTGAAAAACAGAGGAAAAAAAGAAAAAATGAATTTTTGTATTTTTGTTAAAAAAACAAAAAATTAGGGGTAAATTTGCAAATGGGTCCCTGAAGTGACATATTGACCAATTGAGTCCCTGAAATTAAGTTAATTGAGTAATTGGGTCCCTGACTCATTTTTTTTTAAAAAATGTATTTTTTTAAAAATATTTTTAAAAATATTTTTTTAATAAAAAATATGACATGGCAGATGACACGTCAGTATATTTGACGGCATTACTGTCACATCGGACGGTTAACGGCACATTGGACGGCCATTAACAAAAAGGACCTGATTGCCCGATTATCTCCACTTGAACGACCGAATTAAATATTTTTTCACTTGGGGACCGAAATGCTATTTTCGCTCTACTTGGGAGACCGGTTCTATACTTTAACAGTGCTATTTAAACTACAGAAGGTTTTTTATTTAAGTCTTCACAGTATATATAGGTTTCGTTACATTATAATAAGTATTATGTTTGATGTAACTGCTTTCTTTTTTTGAGGAAAGATGTAATTGTTTGTTTGTACAATGATTATAAAATTTAGATATGATCGATCATAGACTTTTAATCAAATGTGCAAAAACTATGAAATCATAAAACTAACGCATATGCATGCTTCCTGCTGCAGATTATATAAATACAAAAGAATCAGAGAATATATATGATGCACGCATATTCTAATTTTTGAGTTATTGCTATATTGCATGATAAATGCTTATTAATATAAGTCATTGCAAAGCTTTGAAATAGTAATAAGTCATTGCAAAGCTAATTTAATTTATGATAAGTTAACAAAAAAAGGTAACCACTTATATACTAAAAAAATAGTAATTACTTTTTGATTTTTACTCGAATTAGTAAATATATAATGAATGCATGCATTTTAACGAATTATCATTGGACAAATGCATGGTTAATCGAGAGTATTATGGAGATCTAATTAATTTTGGGCAACATTGCCTAAATTATATCAAAATTAATGGGGGGAAGAAACAGTCAAAAAGCGAAGTTAAGTAGCTGTATAATTAATATAGGGTGGAATTTTTGTGGTTTTCTTTAATTGGTTATTGATGAATGAGAGTTTGTGTTGTTTGTGGTGAATTTGCTTAATAGTGTTCTAGTATTACCAAAATTTTGTAGCCAAAAATAGGGTTTCCTCACCGTTGCCTTATAGACCACGGGCAGAAATTTCACGAGCCATTACCCAACCCTAGCGTACGTAGGGGCGGCTTCAAGTACAATCGACCACGATGGCTCACTAATCACTTCAAAATTTAGCCACACTCACACTTTACATAAATATATATATGTCAAACTCATAATCAAATTGATTAAAATGAAATATGATATCATATATATAATAATAATTAATATGATCATGGATGTTAATATTTATCTATCATGTGATAAAATAATTGTACTTATAATAAGGCCAAAACTAAATTAAAAAAATTTACAACCACTTCTGAAAAGCCTATATATGTAATAATTTGATTAATTATAATTATAAGATTTTTTTTTTTTTTACTGTTTGTGATGAGGGGAGAGGGGAGGACGGATTTCGAACTCACTCACGCGTATGACTTCTCCAACCTCAATCTCTTTGCCAGAGTGAGAAGTCATTGATTATATTATAAGATCATTGATTGAGGGCCAAAAAAAAAAATTGGAGAGAGATGATAGGATTCAGGAAATCCTCAGGAAGAAGATGGTTAATTAATACTAATACACGTCATTTGCAGGAATGATTAAAGTATAATTTTAATTAAGAAATTGAGAATGTTTCTTATATATATGATTATCTCCCAAGGAAGGAAGACCTCATGACTCATGACATTTTAAAATTAATTGGAAAAATGCATTCACACAATATTGTGCCACCTTAATAAAAACGAACCAACTGTACAACCTGTATTTTGATTTGGGTGCATGCCATGTAATTTATATAATTAGCTCTTATTATATAATAAAGTACTATTATATTAGTTGTGGAATTCTTAATATATATAATTGAGCTCAATAATAAACTAACCGCGTAGTTATGTTTTAGTATAAAAAATGTTGATGAGAAGAAGCGGATATTCAATCATCCATGATTTTAAATATACAAGAAAATGCATATATAAAATTTTAAATTAAGGTCATTTCTTTTTTTAATGATTGAATCTAATTGTGAAATATAATATGTATGAAAGTTTGAAAGTCATTACTCATATCAATCATTTATGCGAATTCTACACATTCACACTGCAGAGAGCGCTGTGTTGTGATCTCCAAGTAGCCTCACATGATTGCATGCTAAGAAAAACATTTTATAAATTTCTGTATTTGGATGCATTAATTAAGTTCTTTCCAATTAGTTAGTCTTTAGGTGGATCTGATTTAACTAAATAAGATTGTTTAGTAGTTGCTCAGTTCCAATCATTTACTAACATCCTATTTGGGCTCATCAATTTTAGCTCCACATGACTAAATCATGATTGGAACTAATAATGCCTAAATGTATTATTATTTGGGTCAATATTAGTTATGAAATTTGTGGGAATGGATAATTTTCTTTAATAATCATATGTAATGTGTGAAGCTTTGTTCAAAACAAAAATATATAAACGGAATATTATTAGTAATTTAGAGTACTTAATAAGAAATTGATTTTTTTTTGTTTAACCAATGTAAAAACCTTATAAAAAATGTGTTTTCGACAAACTTGTATCTTTTACGAGGTGAAGGTTGTGCTAATTATCTCAACCAATCACGTGTTGTTGGTAGATCAATTTAAGAATTAGAAATTAATTAATGTGGATTTTATTTACTCTATTGACATCTTTGAATGGACAAAAGGGTAGTGATGTATTCTGATTACAACTTTTCTATATCCAATTGATATGTATAACAAGGCTCAACTTCCTAAATAATTTTAGTGCCCGAATCATTCACTTAGAATTCTCTAGTACATTAAAATTTCAAGGAATTATCTATATGGAATCTAGTCAAATTTTCAAAAGTCTCCGCAATGAAATTCTAAGAGCATATTTAAGTTATCGATTATAGTTAGGAGAAGATTTGAAAGGTTATCAATTATATTTTGTTTAGTAGCTTTTGATTTAGTGAAATTTTCAAAGGGTGGCCTTTGGATTCTTATGAGAGTTCAAAAGGCTATCATAAAAAACTACCCCACACTATCTTGGCTTCTTAATTGTTTTAATTAAGAGAGTAATTAATTGTTGGTTAGGCGCACTACAAAGTTCATGTTGAAAGCTACATTGATTAATTTCTTCCTTGCAAGCCATTACCAAAGACAAAATTCGATCGCTTAAGGAAATATGTGTTCCCATTAAAAGCCTAAAACATACAAATCCACTAATTTTGTTTATACTCTTAATTTCCTTCTTCATTTTCATCTTAATCAATGCATGTATATATATGGGAGCCACATTATTCTTTGATTACTTGAGTATAATAAGACGTTAATAGTTTGTGGAATATGGATTTAAAACATAAACATTCGAATTTGAGTTCAAATAATATTTTCTTTCCTACAAAACTCTCGATGTCGGCTGCATGAATAATAGTATATCTTTATGAAAATTTATCTCCATACAATTGATATGGAACCCAATAATCAGATCATCTTGGAGAAGTAACTTCTTTGATTTTTTTTTTTTAATAAACCCCAAACTCCAAAGAGTAGTACTATTTCCAAACGAGAGACTATTTCTTCTCGGACAAGGAGCATAACAGATTAAAACACTCTCAACAAAATGATGAAGGCTTGTTTTTCTATTTGTTAATACACAAAACACATTAGGTTTTTTTTTTTTGGCATCAAACACATTAGTTTATACATACAATTTCTCATGAGTATATATATATATTATATATAAAGTAATAAAAAGAGATCATATGCGTGGGGAATGTTGGTGTCATAAAGATAACATTACAACCAAGAGATAAAAAGAGGAAAGAAAAAGGAAAACAAAAGATATGGGATGGGATATCGAAGGGTGGGATCCACGTCAAAAGACACAACATTTTTATATAAAAGCAGCAAATGTTTGTGAACTTTGCAATGAAAAAGAAGATACTACATTGTTACTACATTACATAAACGTAAAGTTAATTATATTAGTCAGCAAAGGAAAATGAGATATGGCTTTCCAGGATACCGTACGGACGGTGGTACAGAAAAGATATATAGTCGGATCCCCCACAGTCCCCACCAAACACTCCAACAACTTATGCATTACGCGGACGCCAGCGCAGCTCTTCGTAAGCACCATATATGGCTGATTAGTGATTACCCTCACTTTCATTCTTTTGCTTTATTTTTTCCGTACATTAATCCATGATGACATAAAGAACTTGATGAGACGGCTAGCTACTCCTAATTCCAAATTGAAGTATTGAACATCGACAATAACAAGAGAAATTGTTAAAATGACTTGAATTATATTGATCCGCCCGAATTGATGAACGATATGAAATATTGGGAGCACGATTCGAATGTGATTTTTAATGGAGTTTTATGGTGAAACATGAGTATTTATATCCTAGTTATATCTAATATTTATTGTGTAATATTAGCTAATGTAACAGTTTTTTCTGAAGAAACAAGAAAATATGTTTCTATTTTCCTGTGAATGTAGATCACCACCGAACCACGTAAATCTCATGTATTTAAATTTATTCTCTGTTATTTAATTTTTGGTTTGCGTATATAACAGAAATTATTAGCTAGATATATAAATTCGACTTACATCAATTATGATCCTAATCAACACAAGGTGTACGGTGGGTGTACTACCTCAAAAAACTTTCGATATATTTTCCGTACATTAATCCCCACATAAAAACCTGACGAGATCATGACTAGCCAGTTACTTTTAACTCCAAATCAAAATCCTCCAATAACATTAGAAATTATTAGATGGGTTTTGCTTACTATGTTAGTTAATTATCGTTCCAACTAATAAGTATCAACTCAGACATTCTCGATAATTAGTTGTGTGATCATGATCAAACGCCCATATATATATATATATATATGCAAATTGATGGTAATTATCAAATGTTAAGTTAATTATCAATAAGTTTTAAACGGGTAAATATTCCTTTGTATATACCGGTACTCATTTACTAAGAAATTACTGGTGATTTACGACGAGCATTGCTTATACACATGACGAGTCAAGCCTATTCACTTCTTTAATAATTAATTCAATCCTTTTCATTTATATTTCATCAGATCTTTTTCTTTCTTAACTTACTAATCTTCTTATCGAATTGGGAAAAGTTTAGCCAACAACTCTCTCTCAATCATACCACCGGCCAAATTAGATGGAAATTAAAATCAAAGTGTTGAAACCTTATAGTCCAAGCTAGCTACCACGAAGAAATTGCATTGATTATATATATTATTACTTGAAAGGGAAAACAAAGTAACAAAAATATTTAAGTCATGAGTCTTCATTCAAACCGTACATTGTCCCACTACGGACAGAAGTGTTTATTAGTCGTAAGTTTTAGTTTGCATGCAGTCAAGATCTGTTCAATATTGCAAACAATTTTTCTTGCATAAGAAATTGGCCCACAAGAAATTTGCGAAATGTTGACTCAGACTCAGCCATATAAGGGGGCAAGTGGGCTCGCATTTTGCTTAATTTGATAAAGTTTGGGTGTGATGGTGCCCCTCCACTTGGGGTTATGGAGTCTGCTCAGCAATCAGCATGGCTTTCCAGATCTTTGCTCAGATACGGTTAGCGGTTCTACTCTTTAGTGTTTGAAGTCAAGATGCACATTCATTTCTCTTTAATTTCCATTTTATTAATTTATTATTATATATATTATATCTATATCCATGAGAGTACTTTTGCTTGTATTTGACATGTAAAGTACACTTGATATACGCATGCGCCAAATATCTATACTATATACGAAAATTCGGAAATTTGTAACAATTTGCTGGTTTAATTGATTTGGTATTTGTTTTATTCAGAAAAGATTTTTAATTCAAATCCAATAAATAAAGAAAATTATTGTTGGTAGAGTTTTATCTCCATAATGAAGCGACTTGCATTCGAACAGGGTTAATCATAAACCGTTAGTGGATATATATGAAAAAAAAATTGGAATCGCAAATTTCATTTTTGATGGTTAAATTGATCATTTGAATTTAGATTGAGGACTATGAAGAATTGGTGAAGTTGGTAATGTATTGGGTTTGGAAATCAAGAGAATAGAGATGAACTAATGAAAGGTTTAAACTTTTGATGACAAAATTGTAAGTTGGACAGATAGAGGCTGCATAGTGTTAAGCCTTCATGTGATTTCGCATATGAAATTTCTTTGTCATCCCAAATTAAAATTGTATTTTGGATGGATATATATATGTGTTTATATAAATATTGATTTCGGGTTAGGTTAGATTAAGACATTAGATACCAAAAACTAGGACCCATTGTGCTTATCATCTAATAAAGCATTGCCCCTGTGTTGAAAATTGATCTTCAGAACCCTTGGATGTACAATCTAGAAGCTTCATTAACATTAATTCATTTTCCCGATCACATGGTTGGTTTGAGTAAAAAAATCTCAATACCTCTTAATTAAGGTTTTAAATTCAAATCTTGTGAATGGCGAAAACAATTGCTGAAAAGAGTTTCTCTCTATATAGCTTTAATTCGATCGGCTCGCCCCAATTCGTTGCCATCCCTAATTAAATAATCTAGATAATAATTACTGTTTCCCGCTTCTTAAATCTGATTTGATCTTTCGAATTAGTAAAAGCTTAACATAACTTTTACATAGTCAGCATGCATTGATTCTATTATGGTCGTGAACCGATGTACATTTTAGCAATAAAAAAGCAGTAATGAATGAGACCCAGACGGCCAAACCGTTTTCATTGAAAAAGTCGTATATTATAATGTAGACTTTGAAGTTTAGATGAACATTTTTTGCAGAAAATTTAGGAAGAAGCTTAAGCAAAAACAATAAAGAACATAAATAAATATTGTGAATATTTTTCTTGTGATTAAGATTTAGAAAAGCCTAAAGGGTGGGGGGACTGGGGATGGCCCCTATGCCTTGTTGGTGTCGTTTACCGGAGTGAAGGAGTCACGAGGGCAATGTTCCCTGGAATGAACGAAACAATACATGAAAGCAACTTAGCAACTACTCTAATTTTTTCAAAATTAAAAACCTTTTTGTCGTCATAAATATTGCTGCCTCCTTTTCAAGTTTTACTACCAAGTAAGCAGGTGGCAAAATGCCTTGTGTTCTGGCTGGCTCTTGCATTTGTAGCTTTTCTCTTCACTAATTAGGCGGCAATTCCTCCCTATCCATTTATATATAGGACCACATGCATGGATTTATTAATGAAAAAAAAGAACAAAACAAAACAATTCTTTATACATTAATTTTGAAATAGATATATGTTGCTCAATGTCCCTTAATAAAGATTTAAGATTCGAGTTTCGTGAATATTATACAAAATAGATATTGAGAGAGCTTTTCATGATTCGACTTCAGATTAGCGACGTTCTATGTGCCTATTGGATACCCAAAGATTTATAAAAAAAACTGTGGGTTGAAATTTTATAGTATTGTTTTTGCATTTGACCATACATTTTTTAAAATAGAATTTAAGAGGGGAAATAACAGCTGAAATAAAGTAGGTAATCCAGTTCTGGTAAAAAAAAAGAGAGAGTAGGAAAGTAGGTAATCCAAGAAATTTATTGGGCTTTGGCCCAAAAAAAGAAATTTAATTGGGCCAGATAATTGATTACTGTTAGACTTATTGGACTCTGGCCGAAAAAGACTCATTGGACGTATCCAAATCTATTAAAACGTGGGCCTAGCCCAAAATAATGCAGAGAAAAGACCGGACCCGGCCCGCCTTGAACTAAAAGTCTAAAACCCTATTTTTCTTAAACCCTACACTCTGCAAATTAGGGAGAAGGGGACAAAACGGTCGGAATTTTTGTTCTACGGCTACAAATTTTCAGTTTTCACTTGGCCTTCAATGGAGGAACCCTTTTCTGCCTCTGATAACCAAGGTATATCATCTTTTCTATTTAAAATCTGTTTCAATGGGGATTTGGAATACTTTTATCTAGAATTTTTCTGGGTTTTGCTTAGTTGTTGCTCTGTTATTATGTTATAAAATAGATTCTTATTAGCTCGGATTTTGTGACGAAGAAGTTTGGTATGGGTGATTGTCCATATTGATTAAATATGTTATTGCTTTGTTGCAGTTATGGAGGGTGATAATGATATTGAAAGTGAGTTTGAGGGAGATGGAGAGGAAAGAGTTCCAAAAGCAACTGTTTTCGAAACGTCCCTTGAAGTGAAGTTGAAGGAATTGTTGAATAAGATTGATTCTATTGAAATCAAATTGTTCTCAGCTGCCACAAAAGAGTTTGTTAAGTCACTCAAAACTGATGCTGGAGCTGAATTGCTTCATCTTTATGTCCAAACTTCTCCTTCCTCTTCGGAGCTTCTGGAAGCTTGGAAGCTTCGACAAGGGAAGCCTGGTATGTCATATATTTTGTCATTGATTTCAGCTATTCTGAGTCACCCTGAGGGGAGAAGATATAATGATAAATTGGGTATGAGTAGGGTGCTTGACAAGTTGGCTAGATTGATTGTTGATGAAAAGTTGGAGGATGTTTATAAGGAATTAAATAGTAAAGATGGGAAGCGTCAAAATGCTGCACTTTTGTTGATGGGATCACTTGTTAGGCGTGGTTCAGGGTTGGCTTCTGAGGTTGCCAAGAAATTTGATTTTAAGCTCCAGGGCTTTTCCAGGCTTTCTGAGTTTAAAAAAGGAAAGCTGATTGATAAGAAAAAACATTCAACTAGAAAGTCGTTTGTTGGGTTTGCTATGTCGTTTTTGGAGATGGGGAAGCCAGGGTTGTTGAGGTGGGTGTTGCAACAGAGGGAAATGTATTCTGGTGTATTGAGAGGCCTTGGAAATGATGATGATGAAACTGTTATGTATATATTGTCCACATTGCGTGATAGGGTACTCACTGAAGAGTCATTAGTGCCCCCTGGACTTAGGAGTGTTCTCTTTGGGAGTGTTACTTTGGAACAGTTAGTGAACATTTCTGGTAGGGAGAATAGTGGGATTGCTGCTGAGGCCTATAGAGTTCTTCTTATTGTTTGCACAGATCCATCTAATGGCTTGATGCCTGATTTGGAGAGACAACCTAATCCATTAAAGGGTAATCCAAAAAGACTATTAGGAGTCATGAAAAAGCTAAAAGCAACGGAAATTGGCTATCATAAGGACTTACTTTTGGCCATTGTAAGGGGAAGACCATCCTTGGCTGCAGCTTATATGGATGAGTTCCCATATAGTGTTGAAGATCATGCATCGTCTACCTGGTCAGTTTCCCACATATCCCTTTCATATGATTCTTCCTTTTTCCTTGTTAATACTAGTCTGTATATTACTGCATTATGCATGTGACTGAAGCACTTGCAGGTTTTCTACTGTTTCTTTGGCAGCAAGCTTGATTTCCTCAGTGGCCATGGGAAACCCATTTGGTTTCCTTGATAATGAGTCCCATGATCCACTTTCCTTTGATAGCATAGATGTGCAGAATATTGTTAATTGCATATGTCCTCGTCCACTCAGCAGATCCGTAGTCACCAAGGGTTTGCTTCACTCTGATGTTCTTGTGAAACATGGAGCCTTAAGGCTTCTTTTGGAGGCACTGAAGTTATTGGATTCTTTCATCAGTTCTTTGAATCACATTTCTCGTGTGAGAATTCAGATGGTGCAAAGTTGCGAACTGTTGAAGCAGCATATTCAGAATGAGGTTCGAACATTGCTTCCTGATACACAAGTCTTGTTAACACTACTTTCTTCTCTAGGCACCAACAGTAGAACTCTTAAGTCTTCTGCAAAGAGGAAACCTGGTTTAGAAAAATTTCCAGACAATAGCAGTTCAAAGAAATTGAAAGCTGGTGTTTCTGAGGACTCAGACATTATTATAGGTGGGATAAGCTCCGTTCCTGACATCGGTTTGCCTGAAGATCATGATGTGGTTGCAGATGCACATGAAATAAATGAGTTGGCCAGTGAAAGGGACTTTTTGAATGTTATTTCGGAAATTTGGGGTTTAGACCTACACTCCAGCTCTCTTATGGAATTAAAAGATGTGGAGATGTACTTCTACTCTAAGCTTTTTGACGTTCTCAAGATATATCTTGTAAGTTTCTGTTCTTAAAATATGTATGTTTAAAGTCCAAGTTGTAGAACTGTGTTTGTGAGATCCTTTGTCTTTAACAGGTGGAGCAAATGTTCTGAATGATTTTTTATTTTTATTTTTATTTTGCTTGGTAGCATCCTTCTGGGTAATGACATTTCCAGAAAAGGCACCAAATTAGTGCCATGGATTAGTCTTATACATCATATTAGAGTATGTCTGTTTTTGGAAACCTAAAGTGACTCCTTATTGTGATATAATTCTAAAATAGTTTTTTCTTTTACTCGTGCAGCGGGCTGTACCAACTGTATTGGAGGGATCATTTGACTTCTTCATGAATCTTGTCAACAGTCCATTAGCATTACCAATAGATCTGCAACACTCTCTTCTGTCCTTGCTAACTGAATACATAGGATGGTCTCCTGGGAATGAAAAATCCAAAAGAACCCCATTACTGATGTACAAGCATCTGCAGACTTTCGTTAATTTGCTAACACTTTCACCAAATAATGAGATAAAGAATCAAGCATATAATCTGGCAAGAGCAGCTATGTTGAGCACTGGTGCATTTGACAGAAATCCATATGAAATTGGTGCATGGTTCTTATTTTTGCCAGGTTATAGCGGAAAGATTTCGTCTATTGAGGTGCAAGAAGCGGGAGTGCTGCAGAGCCTGTCTCAAGTTGTTGTCTCATTCTTAGGTGACGCAATTTCCACCATTGGGAATAATCTGTTCAAACATTGGGATACTGTTAGGCGATATATGTCCCACTTAAAAGGCTTTAAAGGTAGCTGGTAATTTATATGCCTTTTTGACCTTATATATTGTTATATATGCATAACTGACTCTATAAATCGAATTTTAACTTACTGCTTGCAGGTACTCCTCTATTTAATTTTCTTTGTCCAGCTTTTCTAGTTTTCTTTTTGGTGCTAAAAGCAGTGTATCAATATTATATATTTTTCTTATATCTCTCTCTCTGCTTTTTTATTTTATTTTATTTATTTTAATTTTAACTTGACTAATATGTTTCTCCAACTCAATTTTCTTTGAAGTATCTGTGTCCAACACGTATTGAGAAGACATGGATTATGGAGGTCTGACCCTGCTAAGATATAGAAACAATAGAAAACTTTAACTTACCTGTGTATGACATATCCGTATCTGGTACTCATCCCTGAGTCTGAGTAACATAGACTATTCATGTAAAGTACACTTAAGTATAAGGCTTGTTATTCTTATCTCCTAGAAGCCCGTTTGCAAGAAGAATATGGAGGGCAGTGTTGTATACTTATGCTTTTGCTAATACGTGCATTAAACTTTAATGTTTTTATTTCTTTAAATTTAATCCGTTCTGTATTGAGATTGCTTGTTGGAATATTGTTAGCTATGGAGATTTTTCTTCCCTCTCATCAAATGTCTCAAGAATATCATGAGAACAAATCAGATCCATGTTTTTTTTAAAATTATTATTATTATTATTATTATTATTATTATTATTAAAAAAAACTATTTCAAGATTGATGGCTGATGCCAAGAGATTAAAATCTACCTTTTCCTTTATGGTAAAAATTTGCCCAAGCGAACAGTTTGGTAGCTTTATTGCATTACAAAGTAAATCGATAAAGATCTATTGTGTATGTGACCCATTCTTTTCATTAGGTCTGTTATTGCTCTCTCTGTTTTCAGTCACCCTTAACTTTTATCTTCGCACAAAGTATTTCTTCTTCCTGTTCACTATTGATATTAACAGCTACTTTTAAAGCACAAACATCTTGTAATACTAGATCATTGTTTCCGCTTTCCTGTCTTCTTTATTTTAGGTGATAACAGCTTATGTGAGGTTGTGAAGCTGTTATGTAGCTGAAAATTGATTCCAGCATGTTCGATGTCTAAAAATATTATATGTTAAACTATTGAGAATCTGATAAGAGTTTGACATTAGTTATTTTTAGCCTGTCATATTTTTGTGCCAACTGACAAAGTTTCACTAATAAAAATTTGAAGTTATGGTGACTTTGCTGATGATTTAGAGAGTAAATCTTGTTTTTAAGCTATCTAGAATTAGTGGGTAAGAGAATTTGGTCTGGGCTTCAAGATTGTCTGTCCCTTAAATTTTAGGATAAATGGCAGTATAGTGACTGAAGCTACTACTCATGTTTTGCAGGTATATCACCTAAATTCAGCCCTCTGATTGTATGTGCCTTGGATAAGTGTATAAGATTGCTCAATTCCTCATCTGGAACCTTTTCGTTGTCTGAGAAGTCAATGATATCATTGTATGTTTGCAATACATTGAAGTATCTCTTGCAAACACAGGTATATATATAATTTTTTATTTATTTTTATTTTTGCTTTAGCTTATGTTTGAATGCTGTCTGTTTCTAGCTTCCTAAGATAACTGAATTTTGATAGGTAGATGCGGGATTATTGTCTGATTTAATTCAATCAGTTTTGTCTGAGGGACTTGGGGGTTGCTGTTCAATGGTTTACGATTCTGGGGAATTCTTGTGTGAGTGGAGGCCATTTAAGAGCTTATTGTACTTTCTACAAAGTGCAGTGTATCAGCCACCTAGTTACTTGCTTTCCATTGACAAAAATGCTATCCCTGATGACAGTTCGTTTGCAAATACTCTAAAGGAAGTGAAAAAAATTATTAGAAACGAGCATCATGGTGAACTAACTGGAATGGTCAAAGCCTTTTATTCTGCAATGTTGTGTGCAACGCCTGAGGATATATTAATGAATTTCCCTTCGGTAATGACTATTTCTATGAAGCTCGGAGTGGCCGTACCACTATTGTCATCAGTAATCTTTAGTGAGCAGAATTTTCTTGTTGGTGTTTCTAAGTTATGGCCTGAAGTGTTCTTTCCTGGTCTGAAAATGGCTTTATTAAAGATCCATCAGAAGCACATGGATGATGATGGAGGAATGACCTCTAACATTAATTTTGATATAGAATCAGCTGCCACGGCATTTAGTTTGTTTTTGAAGCAGGTGCCCTTTCATGTGCTATTTCCTGCAACTATTGATGCCCTTAATTTATCAGAGCCCTCAAAGATACAGGACTTGATTTTGGCTAAAAGTTCAGATTGGGCTAGTGATTGCCCCATTTCTGGTCTGCGCCTTGTGTTGTTTTGGTTTTATCGTGTACAATTAATTTATAGAAACAAACAGTTAACTAAACTGAAACAACTCTTGGATATCTGTTTGATTCTTGTTAAGAACATGTTTTCGCATATGTTGGCTTCAAAGCCTGATTTTGAAGGTTCAATGAATAGTGGGGTTCCTTTGTTAGCAGAAACCATTAAAGAAGTGGCTGAATCTATCTTATGTCATCCGGAGGTGATATCATCACTGACGTGCCCTTTGAGCTGTAATAAGGAGGTAACAACAGGAATCTCAGGGGATGGATTAGAGGGTATTCTGAGTTTGTTTGGGCAAAGAGTTATTAATTATGATCATCACGTCCTGGATCTGTTGACTGCAACTTTGGACTACTGCATGTCTTTGGCCAAAAGCCATTATTGTGTCATTGAAGATGGAGCGAGCAGGAAAATTCGCAGGGCTTTCAGTTCCCTGGTACAAAGGCTATTTCTAGACCTAAGGGGCAAGTTTGATGCATGCAGTGGTAGTGGAGATTTACATCCACTTCTCTCATCATTTTGTGCTATACATTATCTCATTCGATTTATTTCCCCCTTCGATCTTCTTGAATTGGTTCATTCTTTGTTTAGTAGGATTGATGTGAATATACAGACAATTGAAAATTCTCAAATAATGCCTGCTCTGAAGGTTTGTTTTTCTCTTACTGCTGGTGCTTTTGAAGTTCTTTCCACTTATTTACAACAGCCTCTCATAAAGAGAGCACCGTTTGATGTCTTGTGGGAAGTGGAAGAAAAGAATTTGGATGTTAACATTTTGGAGGGTATCTATGTTAAAGTTTGTAATTTTGCCTGTAATTTGAAGTTAGATTTTGCTGATACATGTTTGCTGAGAGCTATTAATGCTATGTATAGACAAAAAAATATGCAGCATGGTGAACTTCATCCATCTAGAGCAGCACTGTCAAGGGTTATAATGGGCACTCCAGTTGAAATGGTTTCTCACTGCATTTACAGTACCAGTATTGCAAAAGCTAAACTGTTGCATCTTCTTATTGAGATGAGTCCTTTGCATCTATCAATCTTTGGGAAATTATTTTTAAGTGTCTTAGACAAAGATCCTTCCGAGGGCATTTTGATGAGTGGCCATTCACTTTCAGATCAGGATTTCATGATGCTTCTTCCTGCTGCCTTATCATTGCTAAATTCAGCTTTTTTGAAATTTGGGAGGCATTTTTACCGACATTTTAAAAGTATACCAACCTTATATTCAAGGATTCTATTGAATGGTTTGGTGCACTGGAAGAGTTTTGTGTTTGGAGATATATTTCAGGAGGAGTACAGTGAGTTCTTGCCAGCGTCTGCTGAAGGACTTTTTAATCTAGTTGATGAAAGTCTTCTTGTGAAAGCAACTCATATGTTGAGTAATTACTTTTTGTTGAGTGGCGACACTTTGATATCAAAAACCCGATTGGAGCTTTTTAGTTCCGTTTTCAAACGTTCTGATACACATGAAGAACTGCTTGATTGCGATGTTACTGAAATGGATTTTAATTCAGTTAACAAGTCATTGAATCATATTAATAAAGTTGTTGCCAAACTATCACTCTGCAGGATGCTGTTGTTTCCAAAAGATGATAAGGTTCTGTTTCTGCCCAAAGAAGCAGATGGAGACTTGAAGGAGATCTCATTATCAAGAATGCATTTTATGAATGCTTTAGTGGGTGCATGGCATTGGATGGTTAAGAGATTACCCTTGGTTTCAGAGTATTCCACATCAATAGTAGCAAAGAATGGGGATTGCTTATGCTTGTACAGATGTTTGGAAGTTTTCATCTTGAGAAATATTCTTCAACTGACCAGAGAAATGAACAGTTATCTAATTCACTTGGAATCTATTCCTTTTGTGGAACAATTACTGAGATCCACTCTCCTCCACAGATTTGAAGATTCAATTACACTGGGAATTCTACGAAGCATCCTTGTATTGCTGTCAGAGGGAAAATTTTCACGTCTTCTATGCCTTCAGATGTTGCTTGGTCATTCTCAGTTTGCCCCTATTATTCACTCTATCTCTAAATCATCCATCTCAGAGAGTGATTCATTTTTCAGAAATATGTCCAGTATTCTGAGGTTGCTTGTTATCCCTCATAGCACTTCAAATGCGAACGATGGCAAGGATGATCAGGAAGCAGCTGAGATGTGTATCAAGCAGTTAGAAATTCTTAAATTACTTAGAACACTCCTCCAGTCTGGTACTGCTCGGTGTGATTTTGACTCTAGAAATGACAATGGCATTAATCTTAAAGAATTGCATGTGTTGCTTTTGTCTTCTTATGGTGCAACACTTAGTGAAGTTGACTTGGAGATTTACAGTCTGCTGAATGAGATTGAGTCCATTGATTCATCGGACTCCGAATACTTTGCAGAAGTAGATTACCTTTGGGGTAATGCTGCTACGAAAGTAAGAAAAGAACATGAGCCTGAGCGTTGTACTTCTAGTAATATTATGACTGATACTGAAGTAGTTCAAGAGAGTCGAAAAATTAAGTATAGGGAGAATCTTCCAGTTGACCCCAAAGTATGTGCTGCAACTGTGCTGCACTTTCCTTATGAGAGAACTGCTAATGGTATAGCTTCATCCTCGAACAACCTTCAAACAGATAATCATAAGGACATGATTAAGGTATATCTTTAGTCTAGTCCATTCTTTGAAATTTGTCTTTAGCTTAGCATTTCTATTTTACATTATAATGCTATAATATAATTTTTATAGTTTCACTGTATGCAGCAATATTATCCTTCTTCTGGAAACATGCAACGCTATGATCCTGTTTTCATCATGCGCTTTTCAATTCATAGTTTGTCAGCTGGCTATATCGAACCAGTCGAGTTTGCTGGTTTAGGCCTGCTTGCAGTTGCATTTATTAGCATGTCTTCTCCTGATCTTGGGATGAGAAAATTGGCGTATGAAGTTCTTTCGAGATTCAAGATTTCACTGGAGGTACTGAAATTGTTACTTTTGTATCTGTTAGTGTGTGAACTTGCATTATAAATGCATTTTCTCTAAGCACATTAAATTACTTCCCAAAATTTTCTTCATGGCTATATAACATTCTACTCCTAAAAGTGGTAGATTAACATTGAAATTTAATCACCTGTATTACTTTACTCTTAGAAGTCTTATGATTAATTTTATTTTAAAGATTGAGGTAGAGAGGTTAAAACTGCTGAATTATAATAGTCCAAGGACCAAAAGCAGATTTCTGCCTCTTTTGGCTTTGTCAGTGTGATGAAGTTCGCAAAATATGCCCCCTCCCCCATTTTCTCTTTTCTTAAAATAAAGTGTTCCTCCTGGTTAGTTGTGTTATAAGTTATGAGTTATACGTTGGCTGGCTCACTATTTTGTCTGTTTTAGTTTGATGGTTCTGCAATGCATGAAATTTGTAAAATTATAAGATTTCCTGCATTAATTCTTTCTGGTTGTGGATTCCCTAAACTTTCATGCGTGAATTTATGCTAGAAATCAAGCTGTTGGTTGGCCTAGATATTACTAACCTTGGGTTATTATGTTTTCCTGACTAATTGCGTGCATAATATTGCTACTTGCATTGAATCAATTTTGTTATTCCAGAGGTGTCAGAAGAGAAAAGATGTTACGCGGCTTCGACTGCTTTTGATGTATATGCAAAATGGAATAGAAGAGCCATGGCAAAGAATCCCTTCTGTTATAGCTCTTTTTGCTGCCGAGTCATCACTGATTTTGTTGGACTCTGTGCATGAATACTATTCAACCTTAAATAAGCTTTTGATGGACTCTTCTAGGGTAAACATGAAGGTACTTATTTATGACCAAAAATATTTAAACCTTCGATTTAGGCATGCTTCTTTAAATTGCTTTCCATTTCTAATTATTTCTGTTTATGGTAATGAACTATTTATGTGTTTCATTTGTGTTTGTAGGAAATACCTTTATTCCATGATTTTTTCCACAGTACTGCTGTCAACTTTAAAGCACAGAGGCTCTGGATACTTCGCCTAGCCTATGCAGGGCTTAATTTAGAAGATGATGCTTGGTTGTATATCAAGAGCTCTGTTTTAGAGACTCTGATGAGTTTTTATACTTCCCCTCTTTCGGATAATGAGTCAAAGAAACTAATTCTTCAGGTAATTATTTAGGCTGCAATGATCGGTTATCTATTCTGTTATATACTTCTATATCATATTTGCATGAGCCTATTCTTGTCATTGCCCAGTTTCTGGAAAAGTTTGAAATTGTTACTTTTTTTGCAAGTTTATTTTACACTAATTATAAGTTTTATCATCGATACTTTCCTACTAACGTGATTTCTGTCCTTATGTCCCACTATATTTACTCTTCAAAAGAGTTTGAGAATTAGGAAAATATTAATTAAGTTCACACCAATCATCTCGTTTTTGGCTGGAATCACAAAATTTGATGCTCCATTGTGGATTATGTAGGCTAATGCTCTATTAAGTTTTCTATTAGTTTGTTCTTTTGGATCTTTGATGTTTCAGACTGCTATCATTGTGACAAACACATGTCAAATTGGCCCATTATCTTGTGAAATCTTTGTACTGGTGGTCTATAAATTCAGATATGATATTGGATTTTTCCTTTTAGTATTAATCGGATTTCTTCCATTTATTTAATGTCATTTAAGTTCAACATTGAGCCAGTGTTAAGCGAAATATTTTCCATGCTATGTAGATCTGAAAGTTAATTTATTACTAGATTTAGTACTGTTGCTGATGAGGTTGAGGCACTAATATTTTGCTTTGCAGATAGTGAAAAAGTCTGTTCAGTTGCATAAAATGGCTCTTTATCTGGTTGAACAGTGCAGTCTGTTTTCATGGTTGTCATCTATTCTCTCAACCTATAGCTTGGTGTTTCTTAAATACGAAAAGAGAACTTTCCTCACTGAGCTGGTTTTGGTTGTAGAGGTACCTTTTTTCCAAGTATCCTATATCCTGATATTATTTATTTATCTTTGCTCTTTTCTTTTATTTCCAAATGCTCTACTTTGTGGCTTGGAATAGTGACCTCTGTCTTCTTCTTTTTATTTATCTATGTCTTCTTCTTTTTCTGGATTTTTAGTGACCTCTGTAGCTCTATCTTTGTGTTGGAGTATGACTTGTAGATTTTAATGTCTTGAAGTGTGGACGGAATTTATTATTGACTCCAATACTCCATTCTCTTTCAAGCTTTTTACTTAATTAACTGAGGTCAACATATTTAATGCAAGAAGTTTATATCATTATACTCCACTCTACTATATGGCTATACCCTCAGACAGATTAGGTAATCATTTACCTACCTGATTCATATCCCTAGCGAGTAGCAAATAGGTCAAATATGAAAGCTGTGTCCTTGTTGAAGGCTTAAGTACTCTAATATGATTGGGTAAAAAAATGGTTTTAAGTGGAATTTCTTGAACCTACCTAAGTGGGACCAAGTTTAGATGCTTTGTTACTAATCTTTTGTGTTTCTTTTATTAGGTTGTCAATGAGGTTATTTCATCTAAAGATATCACTCAATGGTTGCAAAGCTGTGCCCTTGAACAGTTGATGGAACTTGCATCTCATCTATATAAGCTTCTAGTCAGTGGCAAGAAGTTGATAAATGAACATGGTACTTTTGTCAATCCAACTTTACATATTATCACATTGACGCTAGAGTTGTCCCAGAAAAGGCAAATCAATCAGCCTCATTTCACTCTATCACTTGAGGGTTTGTTTCAAATCTATCAGGCCGTTGATGAGCATGAAATTGGAAGACATACTGCAAATGCAGAGCATGGCCTTGAAGCTATACTTATGAGTGCACCTCCTGTTGACATTTTCTGCATGGTACCCCTTGCTCTCTCTCTCTCTTTCTCTCTATTTACCTTTTTCAATGAGCATACATAATTATGTATCTACACATATATGATGTATCCCAACTAAGAACTTTATTACTGTAAGGTTTTGTCAGATAGCTTGGCAATTTTCTCTTTAAGGTGCCACTATGTTTCTCTTTCTTCAAAATGGAGAATAGGAAAAACATTTTTACTCATTAAGTTTTGTTGCTGCTTATCAATTTGTACCTCGTGCCTCGTAGTAGGTTCCTCATACATGCAAGAGAAATACAAAGCAGTCTGTCTAGACTTTGGCACTTATTTGAATATTTAGCTTTTGAATTCTTGCATGATCACCTGTCTGAGAAGAAAGGAGGAAAGAAAGAAAGAGAAAAGACTTCTTAAACTTAAGTAATGTCTCATGCATTTCCGTTTTATGTGAATTTAATGTGCTAAATATATTCCCTTTGGATGTCTTTCACAGAATCGAGAGAAGCTCTCAAGTTTTCTTATGTGGGCTAGTTCTACTGCCTTGAAGTCTGAGTCTAAAAAAATGTTCCAGTGTAAAGAATCCGGTCTCTATCTCCCAGTAATCTCAGAGAAGGCATCACAGAAAGAATCGTTAACATTGAAACTTTTACGCTGGCTTACTGTTTCTATAATTCATGGGAAGCTTTCTTCGTATTTTGATGACTGGACTGCCAAGTTTTCAGACAGATCAAACTTGAAAACTCTTCAGTCTTTGCTAGAATGTGTTGCAAATGGAGATGAAAAAGGCAACAAAAGCAGCTTTGACTGCAAGGAGTTGGTAGCGGGCCAAGTCTTTTATCTCCAGCAATGTCTTGGCACAAATTGTGGTGCTCTTCCATCAGTTGTCTCTGCACTTTGTATCCTACTCCTTTGTGATGATTCCAAATTCGCAGGTATACAACAATTGATTATTTTCTTGTCTATACAATATCATTGGTTGACTGTGGATAGATACTCTCTTTAAAGGTGTATGACCTACATGCTTGTAACACTGAACCTTACTTAGCTACTACAGTGTCTTGATTTATTTTTTATTTACCATAAAATTAAGGTACAATTTGTACTGATATAAAGTTCTGTGCGGAATATGTCATTGCCAAAATAGTTCTGTTTGCAAATTTGCTTTTGTGGAATTCTTCATTGATTGGTTTCTGACTTTTATTGCTTTCTGTTCAATCAGGGTCAGACTTCATGCTTGACTTTAGGAGTTCAATAGTGACCCTGGCTTCGAGGATATGTTGCCCTCCTGAATCCAATCCTGCTTGGAGATGGTAAATATAGTCACCTCCGCCCTTTTTTTGGTTTTGTGATATTTTTGTGTTTTTTTTGGTTGATTTGTATATTTGTTTGCTGCAATTTGAGCTGAGCTGAGCTGAGTTGAATAATTGGTCAAGAAAGGTCTGGCTGCATCATAGTTAGGGCATCTTCAAACTATGGCTTTAGCTCAACCTTAGCTTCATTAATCCTCTGTGTTAGGCTTGTGAGGAATTATTAAGCTTGAGCTTGGGCCAGGGTGTCATTTCAGCAAATCCTCTTTCTCTCAGTTTCGTGTTAAATCTTTAACAAATGGCATTATTTCACTCTTTGACTTCCAAATCAAGAGAAGAGATATGGAGAATGACAAATTTTAACCACAAAGTATTTCATGCAAAAAGCTAACTCTAGGGAAATGACAACATATATGGAGAAATTGGCTTAGAAAACAACCATTACGCATATCATATGGAAACAGAGAGGACAACCGTAGTTTAATATGAAAATAGAACAAATTTCAGGTTGCTTGCGTATGTTTAATCAGAGAAGCATGTCTTGTGTTTTTTCTTAGTTTGGCTAAAGCAGGTAATAAACAAAGTTAGAAGGCCTACTATGAAGACGTAGCTTCATTTCCATCCCTAGACAGATAATCTGGCTACTCATTCTCCCATGACCATTTTAATTGCGACACAAACTGGTGGAAATTGTTAAACACTATGGAATAAGAACTTTGATTATCTCAGCATTAATGTGCTTTCTATTACTCTTTATACAGGTCATTTGACCAGCCATGGAAGGATCATTCAACTGAACTGAGTGATTCGGAGAGGATAGATGAGCGCCATGCCTGCCAAAAACTGTTGGTGATGATCTCAAATGTGCTTTGGAGAAAGTCTTCAGATTTTCAGGGTTTATCACTGCAAGATGTAGAGAACTCTGGTGTATTTAGATGGGAAAAAAGTATTATAGAGACTGAATGATATGTCAGATTCAAATTATCTTTGGGGTTATTGAGTGAATATGATAAAAGCTTTGCTGGGAAGCCAATAGCCCACTGATGCAACAAAAGTAAAGATGGAAAGCACCACCCCAAGTTTGGTAGCTGAAATATATGGTGCCATGAACTGTATGATAAGACTGATAGCGTTGAGGCAATGCTAGGAACAGCCAAAGGAAATACAGAAAAATACAGTTGGTCATGGTAATAGGAGAAAAGTGTTGGAATGAAGTGCCAGCATGGAAACTGTTGCTATCTTGTATGAATCGTGATATGATTGTGGAGTTATGGAGATTATAGGCTGAGTGATGCAGACTGATAGTCTTCACGAGAACAGAGTGCTGGATTCTTTCTGCTTCAAATGGCCCTCGATCCCAGGAGCTTGATAAGAATGACACATGCATGCATCCATCCATCAAGACCATAGGTCGATTTTCTGGATTTTAGTTATTTCTATTTGCTTTGGTTCATTGGCTGAGACCTTTAATGGTTACACCATTTCCTGCAGAAGCCAATTTTGCAGCTGGCCAGTTAGCGAAAACATACCGGAGCTGTTGTAGGTTTATAAAGGTGCTAGGCAAGGATTCGTCCGTTATTAAATTTGAATTGTTTCAATATTGTTGACTGAAATGAATACAGTAGCATGAAATTTTTATAATCAAATACAGCTAATTAGATCCACAATTTTGGGGGAAAAGAAAAAGTGAACATTTTTCACTGGACTTTCACATTTTTGCTGCTACTTGGGTCTACCAGTGCAGCAGCCTCTTCTTTGGTGGTATATTTTGATTCAATAGTTGAGAATTTGGAGTTTAGAATACACTGACCCAATAGCTTCAAACAAAAGAATAGAAGTAGAATTCAGTAAATAGCTAATTAAACCACAGAGATGACTGAACATATGGTTTGAATCAGAGTAAGCAGAAGGAGAATAATTGCAGCGATTGTGGCAACGCCTTTCCATGGAGTTGAGAAATGTTGCATTTTGAGAGTTGCTATCCAGCCATGATGAGGAACTTCATTGTATGCCATGAGTTGGTCTAAAATGTTGGCATAACAGCTGTTTTCCCCCAGACCAGAAACTGAATCACTAAAAGCGTTGAATAATTGTATGACCGCTTTATTTTCACCCAGGTGGTTGATGATAATGTTTCTCCGGATGAGTAAATCCACATCTTCAGTAGATTTTAGGAGGCACTGCATTAGAAAGATATAGTCACGAAAGTGAGTTTGATCCGGATAGTACTTTTGCTCCCAGATGATGAGGCTATCAAAAAATAAGATAGTGGACTCGTCAACTCTCAAAAGGGGAATTTTCAACTCTCCTTTGTGAAATTGGATATCTGCTAAACTTGCGCTTCTGCTATGTTTGAATTTCACGCCTAATTCTTGCAACACAACTGCACTGTATAAATATTCAATTCTCACCTGAAATTCCTCTTGCTTTTTGGATTTGGCGGATGGCAGATCATCTGGCTTTCTATATAAAGACATTATTTTGGCTTTGATTAATTGAAACTTGTCTTCTTTACGGGAATTTTCCTTGGGAAATGGAAGCTGAAGTGTTCTCAACAAGTCTGTGAAATGTTTAGAGCCCTCCAGGTGGTTGGCTGATGGATCAATGGATGCAATCTTATGGTTATGGTAAGGGCTGAAAAAATGAGAGGTGAGACGAAGAAAAGAAGGATAATTGGGATCACCACTAAAGGCAAGTTCATATATTTCCTTAAGAATAAACCAGGGAAGTTGATTGCAGTCCAGGAACAGATCTTTCCGGATACCATGCAGTTTCCCTCCCAGGGATTCCCCTTCCTTCTTATAAGCTCTCAAGAATACTTCAATAATAAAGCTTGCATCCACTAGAACCATCTCGATGACTGACCCTAACCTTTCATTCGTAAATCGTTCTCGCTGTCTAAAACTTTCTGGAAAATCCCACTCTCGGCAATAGACTTGTTCATAACAAGCAACGATTTGATCTGCAGACTCATCGATCAATTTGACAAAATGCTTCAAGCTAACTTTCTCAGCTCGCTGGAGAAACGAGTCTAAATATAACCTCTTGAGAATTTCCATTTCAATCTTCTCTCCAAACTCCCAATCTCCACCAAGGAGGCCAATCTTGACCGTGTTTGGTCTTCTAAAAGAATCGCTAATAATAATGTCCTTTTTCTTGGAATGATTATACTTGTTTACGCTGTTAAATGTGGATTGAATCCTTTCCGCAACATCCTTGTGCAGAGCTTCTTTTGAACAAGAATAACTTTCTGTATCTACCTCACTGTTTGTCGCAACACACTCCATCTCTATACTCCAACCTTGTTAAACTTCTCCACCTTAACATCAACACAAATCAATTTAGAAAAATCAGAATAGTAGTAAATAATAAGGAGACGAAAAAAATTATATATCAAGATATATACGAAAAGAGACGGTATCTTTTCGTCTTACCAACTTCTTTGAAGATCCTTCTCGTGGAATTTCTTCCATTCATCAAGGATTATATATATAGAAACATTTGTGATATTTTTTCAAACGAAAAAAAAAAATTTAATATGACCTCCCCCAACTAGTCATATATATATATATATTTTTTTAGGATACCAATTAGTCATATTTTAATTTTTTTGGAGGATACCAACTAGTCATATTTTAATCATAGAAGAAGAATATTGATATGCATCACGCATGTGGCTCCACAATTCTCTAAGTTGACTAAAAAGTTAAGTCTTTATATATATATATATATATAA
>AWUE01013539.1:0-10344 GCA_001974825.2 Corchorus olitorius | reverse complement strand
CCAGTTTTTTAATTTCAAGCATCGCTTACCCCATATAACGTCAATGGTATACCAGCTGGATCCACATAATAATAATATTCCTTTGCAGTTTAAACTTTAAAAACAAAAACGAGTTAACTCTATCAGACATATATAAAATGAACTCATATATGGAAACAGGTTGTTCACAATGTGAACAGGGAGACTGAATTGGACGGAAATGTGATGGAATTTATTGGAGGCAAACCAGTTTGTCCAAAATAAACTAATTTTCGTGCAATTATTAACGGCATTGAACCAATTTCCGTTCAAAAGGACTAATTTATCCATTTTTACAAGTTTATCCATGTAATTGACAATTTTGAATATTAAGCTCTGACAGTTATGAAAGTTACCCTTTGTTTGAGTTTCTTTCTCCCCTGCAGTACTAGTAGCCAATTATGGCACAGTGAGGCCACCTCTTGGTCTTGCCTTTCTAAGGAATTCTCTGATTTTCCATTTTCCATTTTATAAAACTTAATGAAACATGATTCACCTCTTTACATTTAATGAGATAAAACCTAGCTAGTTCCAAATCACAAGTTATAACATATTTGTAATGCATACTCATCACTGGATTAATTTAAATACAAACAAATATGAATAACCATAATATTTGTAGTGAGCACATATGGTTTGAATCAGAGTAAGCACTAGAAGAACAATTGCAACAATTGTAGCAACGCCTTTCCATGGAGTTGAGAAATGCTGCAATATAAGAGTTGCTATCTAACGATGATGGCGAACTGCATTGTACGCTTTGAGTCGGCTTAAAATGTTGACATAACGACTCTTTTCTTCTGGAGTACTAAGATGTTTGCAGAAATTGTTGAATAAATTTACCACTGCTATATTGCTACTGAGCTGGTTGACTATATATACTTTTTCGAATGAGTAAATCCACATCTTGAGTAGATTTGATGAGGTATTCCATTAGAAATATGTAGTCAGAAATGTGGGTTTTGCGTGGATATAGTAGCGCTGCTCCCAGGCCATAGGTTTTAGAAAAATGATTTAGTGGACTCGTCCACATCTCAAACAGGGGATTCTCGACTCTTCATTGTCAAACTCAATCAAGCATCTGCTTCTGCTTGCTTTAGATTCACGCCTGCTTCACGCAACAGAACTGCACTGTATGAATATTCACCTTGAACATCACTTTCTCCTTGCTTTTTGGATGATGGTAGCAATAAAGACATTACTCTGGATTTGATGATGCCGACGAATTGGGGTTGGCACCGGCTACGTTTTCCTTTGCCGCAATTTTCCTTGGGAAATGGAAGCTGAAGTGTTCTTAGTGAGTCTGTGAAATGTTTAGAGCCCTCCACCTTGGCTGTATTGCTTAGTAATTCTATATGTTGAATAGATTCATTTTGGTTGTAAATTTATAATAAGGGATGAAGAAATAACAGTTAAGAAAAAGAAATGAAGGGTATTGGGGATTACCACCAAAAGCAAGTTCATACAAGTCATCAAGGATAAAGAAGGTTGATTGTGAGCCATGAACAAATCTCGCCTGATGTCCTGCATTGGCCCTGAATTCATCGCTTCATCTTTCTTGTTATAAGCTTGTAGAGGGGTTTTTTCATTGTGGTTGAGAAGACGATACAAATGGAACCCGAGATATGCTGAAGGCGGCGGAGAGGAAGATTAGAGCAAATACCGACGATGAGTGCGTGAGTGGCAGGTATTTTGGCAGGTATTTTTTTTATCGAAATTTGAGGTATTGAAGTTTTTTAGGTGAGAATTTTGTCTCTGAATATTTTAGCAAGAGTTTCGATACTAGCTTTTTCTCTGAGAATGAAAATTCTCCTTCAATAGTTCTAAGTTCACTATTTACAGTGGTGAACATGAGGAGTCTTGATAAAGAATAGAAATAGCATAATTATCTCTAAATATACCGGGATAACATGGTTGATAAATAAATAACCATAATTATCTCTGATATATAAAGATAAATATAGTTGATAAATACGGTTAATATATACACAAGGGATAGGGATAGCTTGTGCTATAAGCATGTTTTTATGTGGGATACTCTTGTTTGTTTGATATATCCGTTTTATAAATAATTACAAACAAAAGGTAAGATATGAGAAATTGTAAATCTATTCAATCATTTTCTTGTTTTTTAAATTGAAATAGAACATGATTAAAAGTGCTTGCATTCGTTCTAAACAGTTGAATACATGTTGATATTTTTCACGCTATTAATGGAGTTAGATGAGCATAGAGTAAAAATGAGTCTTTAACAAAATGACTATAACTCTTCTTATTACAAAAAAAACCCAAAAAGATAGGCAAGTGTAGTAAGGATCATTTGTCTTTTGACAGTTATACGATCCATTAAAACACATTAATATGTGTGAACATATTTAATCATCTAAAAAATAGTCAACACAACTGAAATTTACTTTCACAACCCAACAAGCCCAACAAAACCATATAAAACATAAAGATTATTGAGTAATTAGCAAATGGAGAAAAGACCAAAACGGGACGAAAAGGTTGTCCCAATTGAAAAGTTGAAAGGAGCTTTGCATGCATGCATGCATCCATCCATCAAGATCATAGGTCGATTCTCTAGATCTTGGTTATTTTTATTTGCTTTGGTTCATTGGTAGAGAGCTTCAATGGTTACACCATTTCCTGCAGAAGCCAAATTTCCAGCTGGCCAGTTAGCTAAAACACACCGGAGCTGTTAAGTAGGTTTATAAAGGTGCTAGGCAAGGATTGTGTCTCTTATTAAATTTGAATTGCTTCAAAAAAAAAAAAGAGAACATTTTTTACTGAATCTTTACATTTTTGCTGCTACTTGGGTCAACCAGTGCAGCAGCCTCTTCTTTTTTTGATTCAGTAGTTCTTAATTTGGAGTTTAGAATACACTGACTCGATACAAACAAATATGAATAACAATAATATATAGCTAAATAACAGAGATGAGAGCACATATTGTTTGAATGAGAGTAAGAACGAGAAGAACAATTGCAGCGATTGTAGCAACGCCTTTCCATGGACTTGAGAAATGCTGCAATTTAAGAGTTGCTATCCAACTATGGTGCCGAACTGAACTGTATGCTTTGAGTTGGCTCAAAATGTTGGCATAACGGCTCTTTTCCCCTGGAGTAACATGTTTGCAGAAATTGTTGAACAAATTTACCACTGCTGTATTGCTACCGAGCTGGTTGACTATTATACTTTTCCGAATGAGCAAATCCACATCTTGAGTAGATTTGACCAGGTATTCCATTAGAAATATGTAGTCAGAAATGTGGGTTTCGCGTGGATAGTAGCGTTGCTCCCAGGCCATGAGGTTTCGGAAAAATGATTCAGTCGACTCGTCCACTCTCAAACAGGGAATTCTCAACTCTCCATTGTCAAACTCAATCTCCAGCAAGCATCTGCTTCTGCTTGCTTTGAATTTCACGCCTGCTTCGCGCAACAGAACCGCACTGTATAAATATTCACCTCGAACCTCACTTTCTTCTTGCTTTTTGGATGATGGTAGCAACGAAGACATTACTCTGGCTTTGATCCTGCCGACGAATTGGGGTTGACACCGGCGACGTTTTCCTTTGCCGCAATTTTCCTTGAGAAATGGAAGCTGAAGTGTTCTCAACAAGTCTGTGAAATGTTTAGAGCCCTCCAACTTGGCTCTATTGTCTAGTAATTCTATATGTTGAATGGATTCATTTTGGTTGTAATAAGGGCTAAAGAAATTACAAGTAAGACGAAGAAATGAAGGGTATTCGGGATTACCACTAAAGGCAAGTTCATACAAGTCTTTAAGAATAAAGAAAGGGAGTTGATTGTGAGCCAAGAACAAGTCACGCCTAATATCCTGCATTTTCCCAGGCCCTTCGAAGACGAATTCATCGCTTCCCCCACTCTCTTTCTTGTTATGAGCTCTCAAAAAGAGTTCAATAATGAAGCTTGCATCTACTAAAACCATCTCGATGAACAATCCCAAACTTGTATTGCTGACTGGTATGTTCTGCTGGACAATGTGATTGAGAAAATCCCAACTTCGGCAATAGGCTTCTTCGTAACAACCATGGATTCTGCTTGCAGAGTCTTTGATCAACTTGAAAAAATCGTTCAAGTTAGCTTTCTTTTCAGCTCGTTGGAGAAATGAGTTCAAATATAACCTCTTTTGCATTTCGGCTTTCTCTAAAATTAAATCATAACAACGAAGAGGACCAATAATGACGAAATTTGGTCTGTAGGCTGCTGCATTCACTTCACGAAGTAGAGGGTCAACGCAACAAATAATCTGATCTTGTTTCAAGGGACGTTGGGTATAGTATTTTACAATTTTGAACTTGGATTGAATCCCTTCTGCAAAATCCTTGAGCAAATCTTCTTCTGAATAATTATTTTCTATATCTGCCTGATCATGGTTTATTGAACCATTCTCCATATTTTTGTTCTCCCACCTTAACATCAACACAAACTTACCATTAGAGCAAACCCAAAGAAAAAAAATTTTATATATAATTTTAATTAGAAGTCTAATTAAGGGCAAAAGAGTAACTATAATATTTTCTCATATATTGAATATATACTCCATATTTCAATTTTTTTTTGGAAGATGAAGAACATTAATTAAACCTATAATTGAACTTAGCTTAACATCATGAAAACCTAATTGGAGATCCTTTACATGAAATAGATATGTAAAATTTTGAAACCAATTGTCAAGAAATTTGATTTTGGATCGATAAATCCAGTAGAAGATATGAGAAGAAAATATCTAGTTCGTGGTGTACCTCTTTTCTTCGTATACTAACTTCTATGAAGAACAGTAGATCCCTAGCTCTGCTTCCTTGAATGAAAGAAGAAAATGACTGAATTTCTCTTCCTCTATGCAATTTCGCTGCATTTTTCAAGGCATATATATATGACCTCTCCCAAGTCCCAACTAGTTATATCATGTATATATTATCATAGACAAAAATATATATGTTATATATTATGCATCATGCGCGTTGAAAGTTTCTTGCATTTATGAATCAAGCATACGACGCGTAGAATGTAGATACTCGGAAGGTAATAGTGAAATTTTATCTCTATATAGTATATAGGAGAATTAAATTCTGGTGAATGAATAAGATCGAAACCCGTCAAATCTGGAATGTAAAAAGGAATTCTTCTTTAGCGAGCGGTGACGTTGATGTATTATAACTGGATTATAATTAACTTGTGTATATATAGTTATTTTATTATTTTAGACTTCTACACTGTCTTTATGATGGTTGGGGTCCCATGNCGCAACTTTTTTTTTCCGTTGAATACTTGAATCCCATGTCGCAGTTTCACGATTAGGTGCAAGCGGGGAACGGAAAATATCCAAAGAAAATGTCAGGAAATTTCCTAATACAATTGTCATTCTTACTCATTCTTACAAGTTACACAAATTGTCATTCTTACGTTTTCCCAGCAGCATTATTGATAGAGACCTCAACTAAGAATATATTATATATTATATTATTATACTAATAAATATTAATAGTATATATATATTTTTTTTAGGGAAATATTATGTACTTATATAAGAAATAAGAAATATAGGATACTACAAAGAAAGTGGAGCGAAGGTTACTACAAAGTTCTCTTTATCGGAGATCAGGCGATGTCAGAACATGGAAGTCCTTCGGGACAAATAAACAAATTAGTAACAAAATACTAGTCAACATTAAGTTAGTAGTAAATAAATACTCTTATTATAGCAAGTAGGGTTAGGGTAAATCCCAGACCCAAACCCAAACTCCGCTGTCTGCAGCCTCAGCAAACTCCCCACAAGCGCCATCTGCGGCTACACTACGTACCACCGCTACCAGAATTTTCATCATGGCTCGGCTACCGTTAACAGATAACGCTTCATACAAATCATATTTGGAAGCGCAATCTGCAGTTTCTCCGCCTTGTCCTAATCTACAACCGCCATCTGCACCCCGAGACCCTCAGATACAGCCGCGATCCGCAGGACGACCATCACAATATCAGCCACAAGTGCAAGAAGGTAATCAAGTGCCGATATTTGCAGAATGGTGTGAGCAGGAACCGGAAACATCTTACAAAGCAATATTTGAATCTATACGTATGCAACACCAAGCAAAATCACAAATTTCTCAAACTCAACCTGAATTTCAAAGACAATCTCATCCTCAACCTGCAGAAAAGAAGTTGTCATCTTCCTATTCCAAAAAAGCGAAGAAAAAAAAGGAGCTGTCACCTTCTTCTTTATGGTGGCTAAGATTTTTATGTGTCACTCCAGAATTTTATGGCGGCATATAAATAGAAGGAAGACCGAAGGAATTGGGTCCAACCACACTCTCAAAATCAACATTATTAATACTCAATACCGCTCCGGCAAAGAAAGCTCTCATCTAAATCTAATTTGTCTTGTTATTGCCTTCGCGAAGTTTTAGATATTACTTTCTTGGTTGTAACTTGTAAGTTGTAACAACCCCTGCGGCCAATGTTCTTGTTTCCTTTTGATTAATTAATCAACAAGAACCGCTTTAACCGGACGAAAATCGTCTGCCTCAACTTGGTGCCCCATTCCCTGCCCCGCGCATCAGGAGCTGCCACGTGTCCTATGACTCAACTCACCCTTTCCACTCCACCTCTCTCTCTCACGTTAATGTTACTATTACTAACAGACTTCTCACGTTAGTTGAAACTAACGTGAAATTGAGGCTGACAAAGACTAACCTTTTTATTTTAATTATATTAATAAGTTAAATTAAATAATAAAATAATAGGGTTTCGTTATAGATTGGGACTAAACCGCTAGCTACTACCGGAAGACAAGAAAACAAAATCAAATTAAACTGATATTCAATTGAGTTAACAGGTAAAATTAAATTTCTTCTTTATAGTGATTTTCTTTGTAATGATTTATAGGATTTTTGTTCTCTGTAGATACTAAAGGATGTTTTTTTTTTTGCAATTATTTTCTTATATTCATTTTTTATGTCGATGTCTTCAATCTTTATGATTTAATTCATTCTTTTACATAAAACTTGGCTGCGCAATTTATTAAGAATGGAAATTAAGATTATAAATTATAATCTCTGAAGAAACTTTTGTAAAAGGTGGCCCATGTTGATTTGAAGAGCCACTGGCCAGATTTCATACCCAATTTCACCTGGCAGGGCTTGAGGCGCCAACGCCATTGGATCATTTTCTCTCCTTTTCCATGGAATTCCATCAATTCTTGAAAGTTTCTCATTTTTCTGCTTGAAACTATTCATAATCTTGTGGTTGTTTAATGTTTAATAAAAATCTAACGTCAAATATTTATTGTTATCTGACAATCTTTTATGAAATTTGTTTACTTGTTTAATAATTAGGTTATGGCCGAAACAAATACAAATGCAAGCCAATTGCATCGAAGATTGAAATTTACCGAAGATGACATTCTTCCATCATCATTTGAAGGAATGAGAGAGCAGCATATTACCATTGCAGATGAACAAAATTTAGAGTTGATGGATGAGCAAATCCCACAACAAGATAAGTCTTTAAATTTGATTGATCCTAGTGCTAAT
This sequence comes from Corchorus olitorius, assembly GCA_001974825.2. NCBI lineage: Eukaryota > Viridiplantae > Streptophyta > Magnoliopsida > Malvales > Malvaceae > Corchorus > Corchorus olitorius. The sequence goes on along the minus strand of AWUE01013539.1, from coordinate 2,770 downwards.
GCTATAGCCTTACTTCATTCAAATGTTTCACAAGAGAGCATTCCAAAACTTGGTATGGAATTTGATACTGAGGAAGAACTTTTTGATTTTTATAATAAGTATGCCGAAGAAGTAGGATTCAGTGTTCGAAGAAGTAAAGGTCATAAGGATAAGAGCGGTAATTGGATGGATAGGACACTTTGTTGTTCTTGTCAAGGTACTCGAAGTACAGATAAAAGAGATGTTGATGTTAAACAACATCGTTCGGAAACTAGATTTCAATGCTTAGCGACATTAAAAGTCAAACGATTTGAAGGTAAACTTCGTGTTAGTAAATTTATTGCAGAGCATTCACATGCATTAGCTTTCTCCTCATAAGCGTATTTTTTCTAAGATCCCAAAGGAAAATTAATCTTGCCCAAGCTGCTGAACTTGATATTGCTGATCAATCAGGAATAGCTCCTAAAGAAAGTGTTGGGTTTTTGGCAAGGAAGAGTGGTGGAGTAGAGAATCTCGGTTTCATTCCTAGAGATTATCATAATTATTTGCGATCCAAAAGAACAGAGAGAATGAAAGTTGGAGACACCGGTGGTCTGTTGGAATATCTTCAAAATAAGCAACATGACGATCCTAAATTTTTTTTATGCTATACAAGTTGACCTTGATGACCTTATATCCAATATTTTTTGGACAGATGGAAGGATGCAATTAGACTATAAATGTTTTGGGGATGTGGTTTGTTTTGATACAACTTATAGGAAAAATAAAGATGGTAGACCTTTTGCAATGTTTGTTGGTGTTAATCATCATAGACAAAGTGTTATATTTGGTGCAGCGTTTTTGTATGATGAAACATGTGGAACTTTTTCATGGTTATTTGATTGTTTTGCGAAAGCGATGTTAGGGAAAGAGCCAAAGACAATTCTTACAGATCAGGATCCTGCAATGGCTAAGGCGCTTGCTTCCCAATGGCCTGAGACATATCATCGTCTATGTGTATGGCACATGTATCAAAACGCGGCGAAGCACCTCAGTGATAAATTTGAGAGATTTAGTAGTTTTGCTAAAGACTTCAGTAGTTGTGTTTATGATCATGATGAGGAAGAAGATTTTCTAAAGGCGTGGCAGGATATGATTAAGACGTACAATTTGGAGAACAATACTTGGTTGCAGCGACAATTCCAGTTGAAAGAGCAATGGGCTTTGGTTTATGGGCGACAAAACTTTTTGTGCAGATATGTCCACGACACAGAGAAGTGAGAGTATGAATAACCAATTAAAACACTATGTTAGTTATAAATATGATTTAGTACGTTTTTTTGATCACTTTCAGAATTTATTGGAGGATAGACGCTACAAGGAGTTGCAAGCTGATTTCAAGGATAATCAAAGCAAGCCGTCTTTGCCATTTCCAGTAGAAATATTGAAGCATGCAGCGAAAATATATACTTTAGAAGTTTTTAAAATATTTTCTGATCAACTTTGGCTGACTTGGGATTGTGAGTTGTACACTATCGAAGCTACTGGGAGTACTACTAGTTATAAAGTTGTTCCTCCGGGGAAACCTCGACACCATGTAGTTACATTTGACTCATCAGATTCTACGATCAGTTGCAGTTGTAAGAAATTTGAATTTCTTGGCATTTTATGTGCTCATTCTTTGAAGGTGCTTTCATTTCAGAACTTTAAAAGGGTTCCAGACAGATACATACTGAAGAGATGGACTCAAGATGCGAAAGTTGGGGTGGTAAATTGTTCTTATACTTCTACTAGATCAAATGATCCAAAAGTAGATGTAGCCAGTCGTTACAAAGCTTTGCTTCGGTGGTATTCCCATTTAGCAGCAAGAGCTGCTATGAGTGAGCAATCATTTGAAATGGCTATGAGTGATGGAGAAAAGACATTGACTGAAATTGAGGCAGCTCTGAAAAGATTATCAATGGAAGACTCTCTAAACTCAGGTGGTGGTAAAGATGCATCTCAAGTTGCTACAGATGGACAAAATCAGAAAGAAGGTAAAAAAGTGAAAGGGATCAAATTAAAACCTAAAGTGAAAGGAGCTGGTAAATCATCTTGTCAGCTGAAAAATGCTTTGGAAAAAGCTCCCACTAAAAGGAAAAGGAAAAATGCTTTGGAAAGAGCTACCACAACGAGAAAGAGAAAAAACGTTGAAGAGGTAACAGGATAAATGTTTCAATGCTTCATATATTATATACTCTTATATTTATTATATATATATATATTATTTTCAAACATATATATAATATGCTTTTGATATATTTATAGGGAGGAACAAGCCAACTTGCCGAGCTTACGGATCACAATGAGATTGTAGGATTGACTCAAAGCACTCCACCATGCCACTTTGTCCAGGTAAGTCAAATATAATTCACTTGTACTAACTTGAAAGTTTATAATATTTGATTTAATCCATAAATTTACTTATTATATATATGTTTGAAAATTTGATAGCAAACTCATGCTGATATGCATCTATCCAATTCGGATATTTTGTATCCTTATGGTCCACCTACTACATCTCCAGTCACAGTGGTAATTTCTATTAATTTTATATTAATATTTGAAATTTATAAAGATTAATAATGACTTCCCAATTATTCTTACTTTTTTTTCTCTTGAATTCATGTATCTAGCAACAATGGGACTCAAATCTTGACATGACTACAATGAATCAACCTACTTTCACAAGCATGGTTGGTTTATTACAGGTAATCCTCCTTTTAAAAAAAATCTTTCTTTTTATTTTTTATTATAATATACAATATTTACT
>AWUE01013536.1:0-14887 GCA_001974825.2 Corchorus olitorius | reverse complement strand
TGAAAACAGAAATTGATTATAAGGTTTAAAACAAAGTTTCCCAATCAGAGTAAAAGCGGAATCGTCAAAAACCGAAATAATATAAGTGTTTTAACAAATAGAAAACCAAATCAAAATCCAAATTTAGTGAGTTAATAGATAAGGAATAATAAGAATCAAGACACGAAGATAGACAATGAGTTAAGACAATGCCAGTGGGACCCGTTACGTAGTGAGAAGTACCTTTAAAAGCAGTGATAACAGCTATGCCACCGACTCGCTCGAGGAAACACAGAGTTTTAACTAACCTGAAATCACAACGAGAATTTGAAAGGGTGAGTTTTCCTAAGAATACTCTGTGAGTGCAGAGAGCTAACTAACACCGCATTAAGAGTGAAGTGCATGGCCAATCTAAAACACATAATTTATTATCAAGATATGAGATTTCATTGGGGCTCTTTAGTCATTTACAAAACTAAAGATAATCATCTTCAATCTAGTCAATTTATCAAAATAATAGCAAACTCTAGCATTTCAAAACATATACATATACGTCAAAAGATCATATTTCGCACATTAATATTGCATGCCAAAAACAGCAGTAATTGTACATTTGAAACCGTAGCCCCAATTTGTATAAAACCAATAATCATCAATAAAACTCATGCATTCATGCCTAAAATAAACAATCATTTCAATCAAATCAATTATGGCCTGTCAAATTAGAAATCAGCAGTAAAAATCATGGATTCCTTTACCGTATAACAATATATGTGTATATTAAAATATGTTTCGCCTCATTTTTTATTCAAAGCAGAAAATAAATCCAAGTTCTGCTTCCAAAATAGTTTGCCATCAAAACATATCCTTTTTATAAAACAAATGGGCTGCCAATAAAACTTATCCGGAGTGACCTTGGCCCGAGTCAACCTCCGGAACCATCAGGGGCATTTTTGTCATCATCAAATAATTAGTAAAAAATTTCATTTTCTTATTTTTCCAAATACAAGCCCGTTCCCCTGACGTCGGCTTGGGTCTGGTACTGCGTGGTGGCCGCAGCACACCCAATTTAGCTCTCCCATGCACACGCCGAACCGGTATATATAAATATGGCATGTCGGGCCTGGAGCGACGAACCATGTGGATCCATAACATAATAACCATGGTCCGCCTAAAATATCCAACTACTAGCTAGTATCCCACCAAATTAGACATACGTACTCCCTAGACTGCGTCCAGTCTACGAGTCCCCGTATGCTTACCAAAAACATACATCAAAAACAATATTAAAACATCCATTAAAAACCATTTTCATAAGTATATGGCAAACATAATCATTTATCAAATAATTAACCTATATTTAGTCTCACAAATAAACAGTCGACTTATTCCATTTCAAATCACCAAATCAATTCAACATCAAAACCCATATCAAATATCAAAACAGACCAAATCATGCAACAGGCCATCATAAGATTTCACCATGCACTTAAACCATTCAAGAAAACCTTATTAAACCATGCTCTTAAAAACAATATTTATAAAACATGAGAGTATTTTTCAAAGCATTTTTCTTAATGAAATGAAGATAGCTACTAAGCACTCACAGTTCGGGGAGGTTCGTATACTCCCGCTAATTTCCTTCTAGTTGTATTGATGTACTATAAACCCCTTTCAATTTGAATCCTAAACATTTTAGGAGTACAAGATAATTAGAAGAAATAACGGCATTAAAGTTCTAGACCAACTCTATTTTACAACAAAGGTCTAACGTAGCGACACTTCGCAAAAACAGTCACATCTTGCTCAACCCTTTACCAAATCATACGAAACCACTTCCATTTGAAAGACAATTCATTATACTAAAATTGTTTCCAAGGAAGCATCCTCAAATTCCTCCTCCATCATAATCAAATTTCAGGTTGATTCCAAAATATTTTAAAAGTGTCCTGTTTTTAGGTGAAACCTGTGCAGCTATAAAAACGACCCTTTTTCTCTATCTTAGACTTAAAATCTCAACTCGATTCCTTCTACAAAGTTGTAGAGGACTCAAAACCCTACAAATTGGGCACAAGAATGACTTAATTTGGATTTATGAAGGCTAAGATATGCCCCTCGAAAAAGGCTGCAAAAATGCACCAATACAAAATGCTTTTGCCATTTTCAGATTTGCGAAGCTTGGGGAAAATGAGCATAACTCAATTAATACTCAACCAAATCAGGTGAACCCAAAACCAAATGAAAGCTAATTCATTGAGCTAAAATTGATTCCAAATAATCCACATCAAATTTGCACTATAACCATTTCAAATTTAACCTCAAAGTCAGTTTTCCAGTTTTGGATCTCAATTCAGTGACATTAACTTCCGAGTCTCATAACTCCCAATCCAAGCAAAATTAGCAAAAACAGCATTTGGTTGAATTGTTTATGGGTTTTTCGATAATAATTTATTCTGAGTTATGGGTTTCTTAAAAAAATTGTTGTTTTATGATTTTTTGGTTGAATTGTTTATGGGTTTTTCCATGTTTTAGAAATTTAGGATTTGTTCATAATTTAATTTGGGAATTAGGGTCTCATCGACTTAAATGGAAAGGGGAAACCAATTCTTTCTGGAATTTTGTAAGAGGGAGAGGAACCTGTAAAAAAAGAGGCTGAGACTCAATTGGCTCCCAAGAAATCAAAGGCTTCCACTTAAACTGCTGAGTGAATATTCAAAAACTTTCGTCTTTTTTTTTCCCATCGTCTTTGTAATGAGAACAATTTTATCTTCTTTTCGGAGGTGTTAAGACTGGAGATGTTGTCTCTGAGGTTATTTTTGTTTTCCTCCCCCCCCCCCCCAATTTTTAAGTAATTTCTTAAATTACTTTTTTGATAATTATAAAATATTTTTTTATTGACTTAACGGTGTCCGTTACCTTTTAACGGCGCGTTTCTTTCACTCTCGAAAAGGTTCTGCCCCAAATTGACGGATTTCCCCTATTTCGCCAATTCGTAACGTTTTACCCCAAATCGACCTAATTGAAAGGTTCTGCCCCAAATTAGGCCAACCATGAAACGTTTTGCCCCTAATTGAGCAATTAGCCGAATAAAAATTGTTTGAAGCATCTTATACCTGGAGCCTCTCTTTCCTTCTGCGATAATTTCCAAATGAAAAATCAAGGAAGCTTCAAAGGATTCCACTATGAAAGCATCCTCTTGAAACATATTGGATATGGACAGGAACGAATCTGCCGTGGGGGCACGTGCCCCCACTCAGATCCACATGGTTGTTTGGTATGTAATAATTTTTCACTATTTGTCCAAAAGTGCCCCCACTAGGTGAAAAATAGAAAAGAAAAAACTTATTACCACAACCACTTGTGTAATACCCAAAGCCAAAAAATAATAAAACAAAACTTACCCGGCCCCACATGCCACACCAAACTCTTCCTCTTCAATTCATTTGTAATCTCCAATTTTTAATTTTGTTTCCCAACCACACAAATTCTCTTGCCCCGTCCCCACTCCCATTTTCTCTACATTTTCCTTTCCTTCCCCTTTCCAACCTTCCTTAAAAAATCCCTAACACATAATTTTTAATTTTTCACAGTAGAGGGAGAAATAAAAAAACAAAAGCAAGAACAAACAAAGAGAAAAAACAACAAAAACAATAACCAACCATTAAGGAGGAGATACTTTTCATCTAAATATTTTAAGTATTTATTTATTCCATTTTTTATTATAATTTTTATAGATTATTAAAAATATTCAATTATTCTTTGATAATTTCTATAATGATGAAATCATTTAATTTAGATAATATTTAATTATGTTTTGAATAAATTGAATCTACATAATATGAATTTTATCATTTGTTTAAATTAAGGGGAATTACATTTTTTTAGTTATTTGAAACTATATATGATATTAATTTATTTAGTTAGATATTAAAATACTAATAAATATAATATATATATAATTAGTTAATATTTTGCTTATAGTTGCATTTGGATATGTATTTTATTCTCTAGTTGTCTTGTTCCTTTATATACTATATAAACTTATAAAATATTTGATTTAACTTTACTAGTTATGGAGAAGTATCTTATAAAGAGGATTTAGGAGTAGTATTGATAATGAAAACATTTTGCAACGATTTCAAGCTATGAAAACACGTAAAGAATTATTGTAATATTTTGTTATTTGATGTAGAAATTATGCATTTAATTAATTATATTTATTTTTTATTAAAAATTTGATTATATCTATATTGTATATTATTAGTGTGTCCCCACTACTCATAATTCCTGGATTCGTACCTGGATCTGAAACCTCCCTTTTCTTCTGAAAAAAACTTAGATTGAAAATCGAGTAACCTATTTAAACGAATGTTTTGCAATCATATTGAACCTACTCATTTGAAAAGATGCGTTTGTGAGTATGATTTATAGTTATACCCCTTCATTTATGAAGTTGCAAGTTCTCTCACATGTATTGCTTGTAAGTTGAAAGTTTGGCTAAAAGATCATTGGGGTTGCAACTTGCTACAACTTACATATTTTTACTTGGCCTGTTGAAGCTCCTTGCCTTTGTTAAGTTATTTTTTAACTTGATCCATATATAAGCATAGAGCAAATTAATTCCATAAGCATTATTAGGGAATTCCAAATTGGAGGAATTCAAAGAAGTTTAGGTTCTAATCACTTGGCAATTACTAGTTATATTATATTTGTTGCGCTGGGCTGGGAACTTCTCGTGGTGGGCTGATTTCTTGGGTTTTGTGGAGTGACACTGCCTTTTTTTTTGGGCCAGAAACAAAGAATGGAGAAACTGTCAGGTTGCCACCTTTTCCATATCAGCTCCAATTTATTTACAGTTTATTCCGTTTTGGTTATAAGGTTTTTTCCATAGTTGTTATATATATATTAAATGTTATTTGAAAGATCTAGGAAATTTATGAAAGGCCCATTTTAAGAATCGATGAGAAGGCTTCATTTGAATTTTTTTTTTGTCTTTTTTTGTCTTTTCTTACTTTGGAAGTTACTAAGAAGACCTTAGGTTAGTTTCTAGCCAATTCTTGCCCTTGAGTCTTTTTTTGTAATTATCCTTTCCTTTCACATAAATGTTATAATAAATCATATCCCCCCTATCTCTACTTTTACTAATGAATGCTAGAATTGTAACGACCTCTCTTCAGGCCTTTCATGTCCATATGAAGAAGAGAGTAAACTTAGTTTTTGTTTAAGTGCTAGACACTTTAGAGGAGGAAACAAAATTAAAGTTAATGCACATGTCCATGTACAAACTAATATTTACTATTTATTGCTAACTTTAGGGCATATGCTTAATGTTAATAGTATAGCCTTTTAAAGATGGAACACATTTAAAATCATAGTACTTTCGAACTTTCCTACGCATCAAACAATTTAATTCGAATAGAAAATTGTTTGAAAAAATAGATTTCTAAACGCCCGGCACGCCAGCGCGGGCCGATCCACTTGTATATTCATTAATTACATCTAATCAAAACGAAATAAACTGTAAATCCATTATCATAGGGTTTTAGAAACAATGAATTTAATAAATATAAAAATAAATCTCAAATTTTGAAACTCATTAATTATCATAGGGTTTTAGAAAAAAATAATTTTTATTGCCGTATAGAAAAAAATAAGTTTAAACACTTATCAATAAGATTTAATCCCAATTGTAAGGATAATTTATATTTTAAAAGAGTAAGTCTCAAGTTTTTAGACTCATTATCATAAAGTTTTAGAAAAAGAAAAATAATAAACCATTTAAAAATTTTCTCTACTTTAAAAATATTTATAATCAAAAACTTATTTATAATCAAATTAAGGGTAATGTTGTCAATGAATTTTTATATTTTTTTGGTGAAAAATGAATTTTTATCTTACTTACCCTTGTTGTAATGATGGATAAAAATCCTCTGCCCTGTGCTCGGTGCCCCGCTTTGTGCCCGTGTATATTTTTACGCCACGTGTCTAGGTAAACTCATGGAGCTAACAGAGGCTGACAAATTCTTTTCCCTGCATTTATTTGACTTGGAGAAAAAAAAATTGAGAGAAAAAAACAAAGGATCAATTAATATATTGGATTGAAAATCCAAAGATAAACCACAACCAATTTTATTTCTCTCCGAGTTCTTGTTTATCCCTGCAACTCAAAAAAAACTTTCTTTGATATATATTCCATGAAAAACACTAAGCAAATCCTTGAAAACAAATTGCTTTAGATCTGAAGTGAATTCCCTTTTGGCCCATCGGGTCTGCAATTTTTCCATGAAAGAAAAACAGTGATTTTTTCTGTTGGTAAAGAGTATAGATTTTTATACTCAAGAACAACCCTCTGGAAAGAGATAGATTGTGGGTTTCTCATAATTAATGGTGTTTTGGATTTTATACGATTTCTTTGGATTTCATCTCCAAATCAACTTTCAAAATGTTTGCTTTAGATTTTTTTTTTCTTTTTATCCAAAATATGCTTCAAAAGTTTTTGGGAGAGGATCCTCTCCACTGCTAAAAATCAGTGGAGAGGTCCACTAATCTTAAGTCCTTAATCGATGGCTTAGAAATGCCCACATTACCCTTTTCTTATATTACCCAAAACATGTCGTTTCCTTAACGTTGACACCGTTTCCCCACCGTTTATCAATTTCTTTCTTGGTAACACTATGGCTTTGTTAGTTTCTTGCTTATCTCTTTCGAGTTTCGATCTTTCCCTTACAACTTGCAGACCAATAAAATCATGATTAGAAAAAACAGAAATCGAAATACTGCAATATCTCCTACCATGAAGGAATCACATAGTTACTTCATTGCACATATCAATTTCTGGAAATCTTGAACAGATTGAAACCAATTAGAAGAATGCCAAAAAAAAATCTATTTTCCTTTAAAGAAATAATAATTCGGGATTTTTGGATGGTCAATGAAGAGAACCATTTGTTTAAGCTCAGAAAAAGCTTAAATTACTCATATCAAAGTCTCAAAGATATTGTATTTCAAAGGAAAGATAGATTTGTTCAAGAAATTAGTGCAAAAAGTATTTTGATAATATACTGCCAAGTTGCCTACATGCTACAGATATAAATAGATTTTTATTCTTGTTTGATTTCATATATATATATATAAATTAAATATATAAATTGCTCTTTTAATTTCATTGCATGAATTGGAGCTATTTAGAGCAGAGCTCCAACTTAGAGAGGTGAGTTCTTCTTAGCTATTCTCACTCGTATTCAATTAAAACAAAAAATTTAGAACTGGGAAAAAAAGGAAATGGAACCAACGTTCAGTCGTTGGGGAGTTGAGTTGAGACTTGAGGGAATTGTTCAGAAAGGGGAGGTTTGTTGGGAGAAGAAAATTGAAGTGTGGGCTAAAAGCCTAAAAGGAAGAAGAAGAAGAAAACAAACAAGGGTGAAAATCTAATGGAAACGGCGTTATATTTATCAAAACGATGTGTTTTGTCAAATTGAAATAATCATCATGTGCCTTATTTTTAGCCGTAAATGTGTATTTGTAAGATAAGTGGACCTCTCCACTGAATTTTAGCAGTGGAGAGGATCCTCACCCTAATTTTTTTATATTGCAAAGACAAGCAAAAATAGTTTTTCTCCAAATCCTAACAAAGTCGAATAAACCCAGAAAGAAGAATCTGTTAGCTTTAACTCTCTATTAACTACATTAGTTTATTTTGGACAAGTCACAAGTGGAGTAAAAATATACACGGGCACCAAGCGAGGCACAAAGCACGGGATAGAGGATTTTTATCATGTAAGGATTACATCTCATCTACTGTTGATGGGACCAGACGGACCGGCCGGTTGAATCGAAAACCGGTCATGAGTCTGGTTCCGCTATATGTATAAAATCGATGGTCAACAATCGTCTAAATCAGACAATTGAACCGGAAATCGGACTAAGTTGAGTCGGAAAAACCGAATTTATACATTATTTTAATATAAAACATATTTTTAAAATAATAGTTTTTAAATGGTTTTTAGCAAAATGATTGGACCGATAATTGAACCGATTGGACTGATTGAACCACAAGTCGACAATGAATCTGGTTCATCTTCTGGTCGGGAACATTGCATCTCATTTAATTACATGCGACCCAATTTTTTGATAGCTTCTACTTTTCACATATGCAACACACAAGTGGAGCTTTTTAAAGCCAAAATGGTTGCTTAGGCACCGGATAAGCAAACCCTTATATTATTTTTTGTTGGACATAATTAGGTTTGGCACCCGTGATGGACATTACTTCAATATAAATTAATTTCTACCATTAGCATCTGAGCATTTGACTCAATGGTAAGGAGCATGTTCTCTAGATAGTGAGGTCTTAGGTTCAAGTCCCCACCATATTCAATGTGTGTGGGTTTTGTGCAGCAAATAGACATGAATTTATTATTTACTATTTGATCCTATGTTTAGGTTAATGAGGAGCGATTTACTATTTGATCCTATGTTTAGGTTAATGAGGAGCTAGATAACTAAATATTTTAGTCTTTTTCCACCTACCAAATTACTTTAAGGTCCTAAACTTTGGTTAATATTGAGATTGATAACTCTATCTTTTTGTCTTTGGGAATGTAGTTAATATTGAGATTGATAACTCTATCTTTTTGTCTTTGGAAATGTGAACGAAATTAATTGTGGTTTTAAAAGTAAGTTTATACCATAAATGCAATATTGATTTTTTTTTAGAAAATGCATTATTATACTTTTTATATTAAAATAGAATGATTGTGGTCTTGTAAATTAATAAAATGAATTATTTGATTTTAACGAGATTTTAATATTATATATCTTTCTCACTAAAATATTCATTTATTAGGTAGATGATCACTTTTTAGTTTTTATTAATTATTTGTATTATTATAATGAAAAGAAATTAAAAGTAGGGATTACTTCGATGGTGATGTCTGGATATGGTCACTTTTTTTTTTGGCAACACTGGTAATGGTCACTTTAATGAACAGACTTTTTTGGGGGCATATTTAAGAGGTCTTATTTATTTATTTTTTTTGCACAGTTTAAGAGGTCTTATTCTGATTAAAAATGAAAGCGTGAATCTTTGGCAAATTAGTAGTTTTCTTTCGGCTTAAAAAGAAGAATTGAAAACTCCTTTCTATAAGATGAAACAAAAAGGTTAATTGTGCTTCTTCTTTCTTGGTTGGATAAAAGATGATGTTGATGACAAAGCAAAAGAGATTGGAATAGAGTGATAATTGGAATTGGAATTTGAATACTTCTCGTTTGGAGGAAAGAATAGATCGGAATATTAACTAAAGTAGTAAAATTTAAGAATAAATTAAAAAATAAAACAGTATACTTACATGCTAACGGTGCATGTCTACATGGCAAAGGCAAAGTTGACGGAAAACGTTGACATAATAAGAAAAATTCATCAATGCGTACCCAAATTAAAAGTTCCAAAGGAAAATTCATCAATTTTTTTTTTTTAAAGTTCCAAAGGAAACTTTATGCCAGCAAGTTAAATAGCCCGTTTATTAAAATCAAGGCAAAGATTTTGTTGTTTAATTTCCTCGTAAAACAAAACTCCATACCATAGCCCTTTGCCTTGATCTCCGTTCTCCTTTGCAAAAGAAAAGTCCTGAATCTTAATAGATTTCCTTCTATCAATTCAGCCTTACTTCAGCTAAAATCTAAACCCTTTCAAATACTTGGAAGTCTCCTGATCTTGTCCTTAGTAATTAACTTTGTCATTTTTTCCCCAGGTGGTTTGTTCTTTTTTCTTTTAACTGTTTATTTGTTACCTTTGTCATCTTCATCCCTCACCAACATTCCGATCGTTGTCTTGAAACTTGACAGGCAGGCCATTGTCATTGCTTTTCTGGTTTTCCTTATTGTTTTCATTTCTGGGTTTGCTCCACCCTGTTCCCTCTGTTTTGTTCTTTCTCATTTACTTGCTTGTCTGTTGAATTGATCAAAAAAAAAAAAAATAAACAAAAAAATGCAGGCCGTTGAAACTGGAGCTGGTGCGAACTTTTGTTCGGAAGCTGCAAAACTCATCTTTCTAGAAGCTAAACGGTATATTAGATATGTGATCATCTACAAGAAAAATGTTGACAAGTTTGAGGAGAAACTAAGAACGTTAATAGCAAAAAGAACAAGTGTGCAGGAAGAGGTTGATGCTGCCAAAAGAAACGTGCAGAAGATTAAAGCGGACGTCGAGGAATGGTGCAAAAGAGTGGACGAGAAAATTGATCAACAGTTGAAAACGGTGGGCGTCCTTGAATTCCAAGCAAAGAACAAGTGCTTCATCGGCTTGTATCCCCCCATCAAGTCCCGCTACCAGCTTAGCCGGAGAGCTGAAGAAGGTGCCAATACTTTTCAAGAGCTGATCCTGGAAGGAGGTCAATTAACTACACCAGTAGGATATTGGGATGTTCCAGAAGACAACAGTGAAGATGAACCTCCTAAAGACTTTGAGGCCTTCAAATCTAGAGAGATGGTTTTCAACAATATCATGAAAGCAGTGAAAGATACTAGTGTCAGCATGATAGGGGTGTACGGAATGGGTGGTGTGGGTAAAACCACACTGTTGAAAGAAGTTGTTAGACAAGTCAAAAAGGCTAACTTATTCGATTGGGTGGTTATGGTACCTGTGACTGAGAATCCTGTCATCTACACCATTCAGGATCAAATTGCAGAGTTATTGGGGTTAGAGTTGAAGGAAAAGACTGTGCATGCAAGGGCACTTAGGTTGCGCCAAAAGTTTAAGGAGGAGAAGAAGGAGACTCTAGAGAAGCAGGAGGAGAAGAAGAAAGAGGTGAATAAGGAGAGAGAGGGGAAGGAGGAAGAGAAGAAGTTACTTCTGGTCTTTGATGATTTATGGGAGAAACTAGATCTCACTGAAGTGGGAATCCCTTTCGGAGAAGAACAAAAGCGATGTAAGATACTATTGGCGTCAAGAAATCAAAATGTTCTACTTCGATTTGAAGGGATGTATGAATGGAATACTTTCGCCATTGGTCTTTTGGATGACAATGAAGCCTGGCATCTATTTAAGAAGAAGGTTGGGGAAAGCATTCGAAGTATTAGTCCTGAGTTGCAAACTTTAGGACATGAGATTGCCAAGAGATGTGGAGGATTGCCAGTTGCCATTTCAGCAGTTGCACAAACTTTGAGAAACAAAGATCAATATGCATGGAGGGATGCGTTGAGGCAATTACAGAGTCCTTCCTCAAGAGGCCTCAAAGATATATCACCAGCTGTTTATACTGCTCTAAAATTGAGTTACGATCACATAGTGGGAGAGGAAGTGCAACATTTTTTCCTATTTTGCAATACGTTGTCTCATAATATCTACATTCAGGACTTGTTAAAATATAGCATCGGTTTGGGTTTGCTTCCTAGTGACTATACAGTGGAAGAAGCACGAGATACACTGTTGACATGGGTAAGCAACCTCAAAGCCTCCGGCTTGTTGCTTGATAGTTATAGTAACCAGCGTATTGATGTGCATGACATTATTTGTAATGTTGCCATAAGGATCGCTTCTACAGAAAGTAATTGCATGTATCCCCTGAAACAAGAGGATGCTTTGAAAGATTGGCCAAATGCAGAGACAACGAAACATCGCAGCTGGATTAATGTGAGAGTTGCTAGTAATATCGTGCTTCCTGATGATCAGGTAGAATGCCCCCAACTTACTTTTCTACTTATTTTTGGTGAAGATTGCTCGACCAAAGTGCCACTTGGTTTTTTTAAGGAGATGAAAAAGCTCAAAGTCTTAGATTTGACTGCTATGGATCTTTCTTCCTTCCCCTCATCAATCGGTCTCCTCTCAAGTCTTCAAACACTGTGCCTGGATCAATGTGTTTTGGGAGATATTGCAGTTGTTGGAAAGCTCAAGGCTTTAGAAATCCTTAGCCTTTTGCACTCTAATATTAAAAAGCTACCAAAGGAGATTGGGCAACTAGTTAAGCTAAGGGTGCTAGATTTGAGTGGTTGTACCGAACTCAAGATAATTCCACCCGGCCTCTTATCAAGCTTGACCAAATTAGAAGAATTGTGTATGGGGGAAAGTTTTGATGAATGGGATGCCAGTCAAAGAAACAATGCAAGTCTTAATGAATTGAGTTCTTTATCTCGTTTGACGACTTTGGAAGTCCATATTCGTGATGCAGATATGGTGCTTGGGGATTTTTCTGTCTTTCAAAAGTTGAAAAGATTCAAGGTTTTGATAGGCAAGGTATGGAAGTGGTCTGGTAATTATGAATACTCAAGGACACTGAAACTGCAATTAAATACATGCACTAATTATCTGCATAGTGGAATTAAGATATTGTTGGAGACAACAGAAGATCTATATCTAGATGGACTTATGAAAGGTATCAAGATTGCACTAGATGAGTTCAAAGATAAAGGAGGCTCTCCAAATTTGATGAATCTACATATCCGAAATGGTTTGGAGACCCCTGATGATGATGGGCGAAAAGAGCTTGCCGAACTACCAACTTTAACACTTGGAAATCTTTTTTGTGGAAAGGTATTTATCATCTCTCTCTCTCTCTCTCTCTCTCTTTCTCTTTTAGATATATCCATCATCAATTTCCAAATTTCTTCTAAGTATATTCATATTTTGGATAAATTATAAATTTCCAATAAATAAAATACAAGTTGGTCGGCGCGCGCTGATGCGTTGGGTATCTTTGAATTGTTACTGGTATCAATTTTTTTTTCAAAAAGGTTCATAAGCAAATTTCTTTTTTCAAAGAGAATTATAGGCAAATTTCTTTTGTCAGAATGATTGCATTTTATAATTTTTTGGTTGTAGGAATGCTTGTGTTTTAGGCTTAGTTTGGCGTTGAGGTTGCCGTTTGAAAAAGTTTGGTTTGGAAAAAGTGCTTTTGAGAAGTGCTTTTTAAAATTGTGGTAGAAAAATATAAATAATGTTTGGTATTGCTGTGAAAAAAAGGGGTTGAAAGATAAAACGTCTAAAAAGGCTATACTAGTTAAAAAGGTAAGAGAAAAATAATTATGGGATTTTAGTCATTTAATATCCAAAAGCACTTTTAAAACGCAAAAGTACCTAAGGATTAGCTTTTCGGGTTGGCTTGGCTTTTGCGTTCAAAATCAGCTTTTGACACAAACCAGGATTTATTTGGTATTACGTTTGGGTTCAAAAGCAGCTTTTTTATCTCCAAACACAATGTCAAACCAGGCCTTAGAATATATAACAATAAGAATATACATAAACATACATATTTATGTCCCGAAAGAAAGAGAGAATGCTTTTAAGTGGCCAAACAATCAATTACCAAAAATGTCAGGGAGATAAGGAAGTGCAAGAAACTGATTAAGGGGCTTCTTAGTAATCCGACAAGTGAGAAAAGACAAAAAATACAAAATGTTGGCTCCTCATAATCTTGATAATAATGCTTATGTTTAGAATATATAACAATGAGAATATACATTAATATACACAATTTGATCGGTCCGCGCTGACGCGTCAGACATTTTTTGTTATAGATTTTGTTATTATTGTTTGAATATAGAAAGGATTTTGTTTCAAAATTTTGAAATTTTATTAGTATATTTTGTGTATTTGTGAAGTAGTTTGCCATTTAAATGGATCTCAATTTTCTATATATATAACTTATTAATAATGGTGGTTGAGTTTTATAGCTGTAAAATTCAATTTTGGTTGATAAAATCGTAGCTTGTAATCCATTTCTTATTCTCGGACATTAACCTTTGCTACTTAAAATATCTTCTTTCTCATAAATCTAATTAAATTCTTTCTATCACTATAGTTCGAGAAAGATGAGAGACGTTTTTATTTTTTAAAAGAAAATCATTAAATTAAAACAAAATCAATTAGTCTGAAGACTTTAATGGGTTTTACACATAAAATTACAGAAATAACGAAATTATGAAGAACAAAATTAAGGAGGACACAAAGTGGGCAAATGAGTCTTCAAAGTGGCAAAAGACCCAAATCCAAATGAATTGTGAGAAACTAATTGAAGGCCTTCATAATAAATAAATAATACATGACTTGATGGTCAATAAATGCTTTCACATTCAATTGGTTAAAAACTCTTGCAATTACAAAAAAGGGCTTGAGGAAAAGGAAATGGTGAGAAACTAATTGAGGGCCTTTTTAGTAATTGACCAAATGAGAAAAGACATAAAAGGACAAAAAATGTTTTAACCAAGCTTCCTCATCGATTCTCAAAAGGAACTTTTAGTAATATCCCTGGGTGTTTCAAATAATATTTAGTATATTAGTATACATATATATATATATATATTTATGTCCAGGAAGAAAGAGAAAACACTTTTAAATGGCCAAACAGTCAATTACCAAAAAGGGTAGGGAGAAAAGGAAGTGCAGGAAACTGATTGAGGGGTTTCTTAGTAATTTGACAAGCGAGAAAAGATAAAAAAAAGATAAAATGCCGACTCCTCATCATCTTGATTTGGAGCCCTTAGTAATTGACTGAAATCTCAAATAGGTCCCCTAACTTTGCAATAAATCTCAAATAAGGTTCCGAACTTTAAAAAAGGCCAAATAAGGGCCCCAACTTTTCGGGAAGGCTTAAATAGGTCAATTCTATTAATACATACGGAGCTTGAGTTACACCGTAGAAAAAATTGCGTGAACAAATAAGAAATTGACATGTGACTTTTATAATTCTGATTTTAGGAAATTAACTAACTTAAAATTAAAAAATACAAAATAAATTTTTATTCAGGATTAAAAATAAAAAACACATTAATTACGTTAAAAACTCTTATTAACAGTAGGGTTAAATTTTATTATCCCCCTCTCAAATGTCGATGGTACTCTAGGCTAAAATCGATAAAAATTACATCCATTATTGTCGAAATTTAAAGCGAAAAGTGAAAATTAGTTGACAGAATG
>AWUE01013535.1:0-21564 GCA_001974825.2 Corchorus olitorius | reverse complement strand
GGCCCTTATATGACATTTTTTAAAGTTCGGACCTTATTTGGGATTTATGGCAAAATTAGGGTACCTATTTGAGATTTCAGCCTTAGTAATTTCATTAGCCCACTTAAATAAGGTTAGTATATATGAGAAAAAGTTTGATAAGTTCTGTCTATAAAATCTCACTTTTACACTCTCCAACGATAAAATGACATCTCATAAATTTTGAGATTTTCTTATAGAATGTATCACGTTGGATTATATATTCAATATTTTAAACATAATGGGTGAAAAATATAATGCATTCAAACATGCAGGTAAACATCCTCAATTAACTTTATATTGATAGGTTAACTTATTTGAGTTTTAATGTTCATCCTTTTATATTTTATTGATTTGATGACATTACTAGTAGTGATAATGAATTAATGATAGTGATGCGATCTTGATAGTTAGTACTGTTACATGATTGTAGATGGTATTCCCTGGCTTGACAAGATTGATCATCAAAGGTTGTGACAAGGTGAAACGCATATTATCAGCTTCTACGGCTAAAAGTCTAATGCATCTCAATTACTTTAAGGTTGTGAGATGCGAAAGCTTGATAGAGATAATATCCACAGAAGAGGGAATTTTATTAGAAGATACGGTAACTCAAATATTCCCAAAACTTGAGTCTTTGATGCTCCAAGATCTCAACAAGCTCAAGAGATTCTGCCGTGGAAATCATTTTAAATTATCCTCTCTCAAAACTCTTACAATTAAGGATTGTCCTTCGTTTAAGACATTTGTCTCCGATTATACAATGAGAAATGAAACTCATGACCATATTGGTGAAGGAGCAGAAAGAAACAATTCGGAGATTGATTTCTCTCCTTTCTTCAATGAAAAGGTAATTCTTCACTGTCCAATGTATTTTATTATAGATTTTCTAAATATATGCATATTAAGAATCTTACTACATTATTCCCTCAAAAAAAAAAAAAAACTTACTACATTACTAATCGAGATAATTACTACTCTTTAATACATTCAATGCGGTGCAATTAAGTTGTAGAATTTCTTGTTATTTTAGTTAATTCTATCTTCTTCTTCTTTTTTTTTTTTTTTTCCATTTTTTCTGTTACTAATGAATAAGCACGAATGAATTGGATAGGTGACATTACCTTTGTTAAAGGATCTGACAATAAGTGGCCTCGTGAACTTGAAGAGAATTTGGAATGACCAACTGGCTGTAAATAGCTTTTGTAATTTAGAAGATCTTGTGGTTAAATATTGTAAAAGTTTATTGAGTATTTTTCCATTCAATATGCCGGGAAGACTGCAAAAGCTGAAAAAATTGGAAATATATGGATGTGGTTCCGTTGAAGAAATATTTGAACATCAAGAAATCGATGCTAGGGAATCAAATGTTGTGACAATATCCACTGATTCTGATATGGTTGAAAATATCCCTAAGTTCGAATTTCCTCAAGTGACAATCTTGAAACTTTATAATTTACCCAAGTTGAAGAGTTTCTTCTGCAAGATGCATACAAAATGGCCGTCATTGGAAAAATTATTGGTACGTGGATGTGACAAAGTGGAGATCATATTTGCTAATTCAGAATATCAGAATTTCCAAAGTAGGCAAGCTGAAGGAGAACAAAGACAACTTGACATCCAGATTCACCAACCCCTATTTTGGATCAGCAAGGTATGAGATTTCATTGTTGCATTAATGCTTTCAATTTATCTATCTGGTGCCCATACTTACTAATTCTAATAAGACTTCAATCCTAATTATTAAGGATAGGCATATAATTTTTTGAAAAATTTATCAAAAATAGTCATTATAGCAAGTACTAATAAAATTCACAAGAAAAGGATCTTATAAGATAGCTTAAAATGTTGTGGTGGGATAAACATTATGTATAACTTCATAGTTTAGGTGCGATACACCTACGAGTTGAACTAATTAGTGTAACATTATATGTATGTTTTAGTACAAAGTGTTTTGGATTACACATGAATTTATTTAGCTCATCGTATTATCTTTTAACACGTGTCTTTTTCACACATAATAGGATACATTCCCATGTTTGAAAGAACTGATATTGGAGCGGCATGACATTTTGAGAGATATATGGCTTCCAGCAAATTATACTAATTTGCCCTCAGTTAAGCTTCAAAGATTATTGCATGACCAACTAACATTTCGGAATTTGAAAGTATTGACGTTGGACGGCTTTAGTTTTCTATCTTTGGGCAATAGGTTTTTAAACAAGGTATTCCCTTCATCAGTGGCAGAAAATTTTGTGCATTTGGAAAGCTTAACTATTTCAAATTGTGACAACGTGAAGGAAGTAATGTTCCTGGATGAATTTGTGAAAGAAGGTAGCATACTCAGGGTGTTCCCTAGATTACAAGAGATGGTGCTAAGGTATCTTCCCAAACTCGTGAGATTCTGCTTTGGAGATTACATTGAGTTTTCATTGTTGAGTATACTAGAGATCAATAACTGCCCTGAATTGACAACGTTCGTCGGCTCTAATTTCGTGATTGGAGATGAATCTCAAGTTGATCCAAACATTGGAAGAAACAACTCAAATGTTTTGTGTCTCTTCAATGATAAGGTTAGTCTTTCTTTCATTTTTCCTTTGATATATTTATCCATTTTATAAGGCTAAATGAGTCTTCCCTCAAGTATAGGGGTTTGGATGTTTTGCCCCTAAAATATTAATTCTTGCGGATAATTTTGCCCCCTGAACTTTTATTTTAAGGCTCTGTTGCCCTTCTGAACGGAATTGATTATCGGTGTTGATGTGGACATGCCATGTCACCACCGATTCACACGTGGACTTGCTGTGTGTGATAAAGTGACATGTGGCCTTTCAAAATTTGGTCATTTTGTCCCTTAAACTTTTAATATTTTACCATTTTACCCCTTAAACTTTTAAAATTTGTTGTTTTACCCCCTACTCTATCACACATGGCTAGTCATCCAATTTTAAGATGGCATGTCCATGTTAGCACCGTTAGTCATTTCATTGACGGAAGGGCTAAATAGGCGTTTCAAAATAAAAGTTCGTGGGCAAAATGTCTGCAATAATACTTTAAGGCAGAATGTCCAAACCCCTATGGCTATTCTTTAAGGGTGAAAATGGTTATTTAGCCCTTTTTATGATGTGCAATTTTGGTATATTTTCTTGTGACATATTAATTGCTAATTGCCAGCTCATGCTATTAGTACATATAATGAAATGTGTCTGATGACTCTTTTAGTCTCGGTCGATCTTTGCTTCTGCAGGCTGTATGTTGCCTACGTTTTTTGTGCTTGCCTTCTTTATGTACTCTGTTTGGTGCTATCTCAATTAAAAATTGCATTTCTGCCTTCCAAACAAAAAAAATCAACATTTTTTTTAAGAAAACGAAATATCTTACTTCAAAAATTGAAACACAATAACAAGGTATTGTGGAGTGCTAGCTATGAGTTAAATTAGTATATATAATGTTGGTGACCTGGACTATCAAATTTTAAGAGCTTTGACCAAGGGAGCAATGTGTAATTATTTGTATTTCATTTTTCTAGTACTATAACTCCATGTTCTATTATTTATATATATTATATATTATATAAAACTTTTATAACAATCGAAACTATTGCTATCTTTCGCAGTTTATTCATGTTTTTTTTCTATTTAATAGACAAAATAACTGTCGAACTATCATCGAAGGGACAATATGATCCCTGAATTTTCAATGAGGATAATTAATTACCTTTTCATTCCCTATTTTGGGATAATTTAGCCTGTCATTGGATAGACGTTAGTCAAATGAAATAAAAAAAATAATTCCAAATTGATAGACAAAAATAACCCTAGAACTTTAATAAGAAAAAGATAGAATAATCCTTAAACTTTAATAAAAAAGGATAAAATTACCCTTGAACACTAAATGGCCCCTGGACACATGGATTTTTGTTAATGGCAGAGTTGGTCATATGGGGGTCACATGACTAAACTCTGTCCAATGAGGGTTTAAATGGTCCCAAAATTGGGAATTAAAGGACTTAATTATCTCAATTGAAAGTTAATGGATCATTTTGTCATTTTCGTGATAGTTCGAGGGCCATTTTGTCCATTAAGCTGTTTTTTTTAATTATCTCTGTTTGTCTTTGTAATGAGATAGCTAGATGTTGGGGAAAAAAAGAGAATTTCCTTGGTGGCAGAATTTGCATCTCAGGGGTTAACAAAGACCAATTTTGACTTTTGCAGGTGGCATTTCCTGGGTTACAGAATTTGCATCTCAGGGGTAACGGCGGATGGAAGAAAATATGGCACAACAACCTCCCTTCTAGTTCATTTGGTGAATTAAATTCCTTCGTATTGGATTTCTGCGATGGGCTTTCGAGTATTTTTCCATTTAATATAGTGTACAGACTTTCTAATCTAGAAAAGATGGAGATATCATGGTGTGATAACTTAGAATCGATCATTGAACCTTTTGGACTCAATTCCAATGACAGTGAGTCATCTGCCAAATTTGTATTTCCTCAAGTAAGCTGCCTGAAACTTAAATCGCTGTCCAAATTGAAGAGTTTCTACCCTAGGATGCATACCTCAAAATGGCCAGCATTGAAGGAACTGGAGGTGACGGGATGCAGTAATATTGTGCAAATATTTGCTCTGAAAAATCGGAATAGTCAACTTGATGATATTCCGGTTAGACAACCCCTTTTTTGGTTCACTAAGGTATGAACCCACAAAAACTATATATATACGCATCATATAAAGTATGTTTTGCAACAATTCTTGGTTGAGTCTAGATCCTCTAAACAAAATTTGTTATGACATTTGTTCTTGA
The DNA here is from genome assembly GCA_001974825.2 of Corchorus olitorius. NCBI lineage: Eukaryota > Viridiplantae > Streptophyta > Magnoliopsida > Malvales > Malvaceae > Corchorus > Corchorus olitorius. The sequence goes on along the minus strand of AWUE01013535.1, from coordinate 16,743 downwards.
TAAGTATCCTATAAGCTGAGTATGATAGTTGTCATCCTTACATTGTTTAGTTGAAGAGATAAGTTTTCTCATGCATTAAGCTTTGTTTTGGGTATTAATTTAGACCTCTTATATTGTTATGTCATGCAAGTCTGGTTAAAAATCATTAGGGTTGCAACTTGTTAGAACTTACGTTCTTACTTCCTTGGCCAGTTAAATATGAATCCTTTTAAGTAGATTAATGACTAAAACCTGCATGTTTAGCCCATCTTGTTTATCATTTTAACTCATCTATTTGTTTTATGTACTAGGATAATACATTCCCATGTTTAACGGAACTAAGATTGGAGTATAATAACAACTTGAGGGAGATATGGCTTGGACAACATGTTGATCATGAGGAACAATTCCAATCCAGAGCACAGTTTAGTAACCTTACAACTCTACAAGTGTTCGGATGTCATAAACTGGAGAGTCTAGTGTCATCCACCATGTTTTTTGAAAATTTGGTAACTTTGGAAGTTTCAAATTGTGATGGACTTAAAACATTGATAATACATCCAACCGCTAAAAGTATGATACGTCTCACAAGAATGGGCATCACCTATTGCCAAATGATACAAGAAATCGTAACTTGTGAGAGACAAGATGTGAAAGAAGTCATCACCTTTGCCAATCTGAAATCTTTGGAACTTGGAAATCTATCAAGCCTGCTAAGCTTCTGCTCGGGGTCTATTGACTTTGAATTTCTTTGCTTGGAAGAGGTAATTGTGAGACAATGCCCAAATATGAAGAGTTTTTCGCAGAAAAAGTTATTCACACCAATGTTGAAGAGGGTGCGATACACTAAACGTCTATATATTTTTGATGATGATCAAGATGAAGAAGATGAAGGACGTTGGAATGACGACCTTGAAAACACTATTCAACAGATGTTTATAGAAAAGGTACGTAGCGTCTCAATTTAAAATATGTCATACTATTTTTTAATTAATCAATTTATTTATATAGATTTCCTCCTTTTGTCATGGACAATGATTTTTAAATTAATTTTGGTTTATTAGCTTTTTTTCCTCTTGAACTGTTGTGTTAAGAACGTTTTGCCCTATGAATTTCAAATCAAGATGTTTTGCACCTTGAATTTCTAAATTCGGGACAATTTACCCCATAAACTTCCCAAATTCAAACATTTTATCCCCTGATGAAGGGATAAATTGTCTCGATTTTAATTTAGGACATATATAATGTCCTTAGCCTCATAATTCAAGGGGCAAAAAAAAGGCTAATAAACCTTTTTTTCTTTTCTTTTTTGGCTTTCTAACCATGCTTTAGCTAGACATAGTGAAAAAGTCTTGTGCTAGCATGATTTTCCTCATTGATCTCCTCTGAAAAGAAATTTGTCAATCACCTGAAACAGAGTAATTTAATTTGTTGCAGACATTGCAAAACTTCAGGCTTATTAAAGGTTAAATGACCATCCCCCTGAACTATGATGTTTTGGATGTTTAGGACGTTTTGTCTTAAAAAATTATTTTGGACATTTTACCTCCTCTGAAGTTTTATTTAGCAATCAATTGCCCTTTTGTCAAATATAATTACTCTACTTTGATAATAAATCTTAATTTAATTACTCAACATTGAATATTTAAATGTGAAGCCAAAGAAAAAAATTGTCAAAGTGGAATAATTAAATTAAGATAAATTGTCAAAGTAGAGTAATTATAATGTCAAATGGGCAATAGGGCTCCTAAATAAAACTTTAGTGGGTAAAATATCCAAAATAATTTTTTAGAAGGCAAAATATCCAAAATATCATAATTCAAGGGGGAAAATGTTCATAGTTCAGGGGCATAAAAGCTAATTATAAACCATTCTATATTTAAGAAAAACCCACATATATGTAGGTAGATAAATAAATTGATAGATAGATATATATAACAATGGGTGTTGGATCATGTAGATTGGGTACCATGGAGTGACGCATCTAGTACTGTCGGACGTTTCCAAGTCAATAGACATATGGAAGGAGAATCTTCAAGCAAGTATAAATTTCAAATATCTTCAAATTTTGGAAGTTCATGACTGTGGTAGCTTGACATACATAATTACTTCTTCGATGGCCTTGAGTCTTGGGCAACTCAACGACATTAAAGTTAAAAATTGCCCAATGTTGGAGCAAGTTATCACAAATGATAGAGCAGAGGACCCAACAGTATCTAGAATCAAGTTACCTAATCTTCAGTTCATAACTCTAGAATCATGCTCAAGCTTGACAAGTTTTTTCCTTGGAAGTAGTATGGAATGTCCTTTTTTGGAACAACTTACTGTAGTTGACTGCCCAAAGATGTTTGAGTTCACTTCAGCGGTTCCAAGAAAGCAAGATTTGGAGACGATCGACGGAGTGAATGCACCCTTTTTCAATGATAAGGTTCGTCGCTTTTACGTTATCTTCTTCACATTTAAACTACTTTTCCTTTCTAAAGTTATTTTCTACTTTTCCTTTCTAAAGTTAACTTCTCTATATATTTTTTTATGGCTTATTAGCGTTTTTCCCCTATATTACATGGAACTAAGGACAGTTTGACCCTAAATTATAATCGTGAAAATTTACCCCCTAAACTTCTCAAATTCGGAACAATTTTGACAAAATGTCATTAACGCTATAGTTTAAGGGCAAAAAAACTAATAGCCATTTTCTGATCTTATGTGCTACAAATATGAAAATTCAAGCATATATTTCAAAATAAAGCTACTATAATTCTTCTCGATTGAGAAATGAAAATTTAGAATTATAAACAACCATAATAGGTAGAAGTGAAATTACAAAAAAAAAAAATAGTCTAAAGATGTTACGTTATTTATTTGGTTAATATTGAGTTTGGTTTTTTTTGTCATTTCAATATTGGTTGTTTTGTTATTCTGATAAACTTTTAAGGGTATTTTTGACTTTCTAGCATTTTAAATTATAATATAATATATAATATAACATATTTATAAATGGTTTGACTAAGTGGTCTATTTAATATTATATAATTTTCGTTATGGATATCCTATCAAGGTGATTCAAGCGTTTATTAAAAGGTTTTTCCATGATCTACAACTTTCATGAAAGACTCGAAAACTAAATTTAATGTTTTAAGTATCAAAAAAGCTTCCGAATAATTAGTTATTTCGGTTAACGGGAATGGACGATCCACTTAGTATAACATTACTTTTGGTCCAGATGTCTTATTGAGCTGATTCAAGTGTTTCATAAAAGGTTATTTTATGATCTACAACTTTCATGCCGGACTCGAAAGCTAAATTTAATGTTTCAAGTATAAAAAATGCTTCCAAAAAATTAATTTTTTTGGTTAGCGAGAATGAACGGTCCACTTAATAATACATAATTTTTGCTTCAGATGTCCGATTGAGGTGATTTAAGTGTCTGTTAAAAGGCTGTTTCATGATCTTCAACTTTCATGTAGGACTTGAAAGTTAAATTTTATTTTTCAAATACCAAAAATGCTTCTAAAATGTTTATATTTCGGTGGATTGTATATTTAATATTTATATAATTTATTCTCCTTATATACTACTCCCTCCCATTCAAAATAAGTGAAACACTAGGAATATTATACAGACCAAGGCAATTATTAGTTAGTTTTAAATTTAGCAAAAACTCACTTAAAATGGCATAATTACCCTTTATAAACAATTAATTAATAAATTTTCTCTCCCTTCCTCTTTCCAAGACGACTTAAAAGTTCAACCATCTTAATTAACACTTAGGGGTATATATGGAAAAAAGAGTAAAATTGCATTGGTTTTGTAATTGTTTCACTTATTTTGAAAGACTGCAAAAGTTAAAATGTTTCACTTATTTTGAATGAGAGGGAGTATTAAGTTGACTTAAACAAGTTGTTCCATAATCTACAAATTTTATGAAAGATTTAAAAGCTAAATTTGATGTTTCGAGTATAAAAAATACTTCTGAAATGTTATTAGTTTGAGTAGATGGTCTACTTAATATTATAGAGGTTTTTGCTCCAAATGTCTCTGATTTAGGTGTTTCAAATCAAAGTATCGATTAGAAGGTTACAACTTTATGAATAACTCAAAAGCTAAATTTATTTCCTAAAAAAAAAATTAAATTTGACACTATTTGACTTGTTTTTTTTTTCGTTTTTTCAATTTCATTCTTTTTTGTTATTTATAATAACTTTTCGATATTCTATAAAATAGTGGACCCCTTTAGATAAAATACACTAAAATTTATTGCCATTGAGTCCAAATTTGTCAAAACGCATGATTCAAAGTAATTAGTCTTGCGCCAAAAATCTCTTGCTAGAGTTTTCGCGGAGAATTCTTTATGACAGCATAAGGGCGTGCCAGTCAATTTGCGGAAATTGACAAAGAGGGTGTAAAAACTGGATCTGGAGCGCGGAGCAGCAGATTAAAAGTTCGGAGTGATTGTGGGGACTGGATCAAAGTCACACCGGAGCATTTAAATGATTGGATCCACAAACAATTGTTCTTCATAACTGGGCCTTCCTCTAACTGGATCAGATCTGGGAGATCTACTTTGATTGCAATTGAAATTGAAAAGAAAATAACAATTTGATTTGTTATTTTTGAAAGAGAAACACGTGTACAGTGTTTTTATATCCGGAGACAAGATTGAAACAAGAGAAAAACACTAAAGTGTTTGTTTGTCCTGAGGCAAGATCTAAACAAGAAAAATATGAAGAAAGAGTAAAGAACTCGTGATGAACAGGGTGAAAAAGGCGCAGAGCTAGAGAAAAAATAAGCATGGAGCTTGGTTTTTTGCGCGGAGCAAGTTTGTAGCTGCAAGAGTTGGTTTTTGAGATGAGTGATATCTGCCTAAAACCTGAGAATGGCCTCCCTTTATATAGGGGGCGGCATGGGCTTAGGCATTAATGGGCTTGCCTTGCTGAGAAAGGCAAAATCCTCCTCCTATGCAGATGACAACTTCCAAGAAGGTGTAGTGAAGCTTCCTCCTCATTCTGATTGCTTCCAACTGCTGTGGAGAGGGTGGAATAGATACTATGGCGCCACTCTGCTTGGATGGGAGATGGAAATCTTCCTCCTGGGTGGTTGATGATAATTCTTCCTTCTTCCTATCACACTGCAACATGCATTTGTTGCTTCTTTTGTGCTGAATTTAGCTATTTTGACTAAGTAGTGGCCAATTGACATCATGAATTGGACTTTGAACACCAAGGCCACGAAATTACTCATGCTTAGTCATATTTAGCTCTTCAAATCATGAAAATAATAATTAATTAAGAAAATGACTTAAACCGGGGTGAGAAAGCCATATGTCCTTAACTGAAAAGAACGCAAAAGTTGCAAACGATCTCGGAATCAACCAAAATTTCACCAGTAGGCTTAGATTATCTCCATAAGACTATGGAAAAATTTCAAGTGAATTCGAGCTCTCCTTCATGGTGAACTTGGTTTCACTCCCCAAAACGTCCTTAACCGAAAACTGGGCATAAGTTTTTACTCCGATGTCAGAATGAGGTGAAATTTTACCAAGATGATCTACATATCTCAAGAATCATCATGGTATGTGCCTTGGTAGAAATCGCAGCCTCTAGCCTCTTCAATTGGTCAATTTTACTATTTTGTCCTTAATTGAACAAAATACAAGTTGCAGTTTTGCCTCCCGGGGAGGGGAACAAGGCTAGGCGATTTCTCCACTATGGTTGGTCGACTATATGGAGGAGGTGTGAGGTTGAAAATCTCATGCCTCTCTCACGTGCACAGATGTTTCTCTTGCTGACAAATTTTAGCTCAACGCCTCCTTCCTGCAGGAAGAGAAAAATATCTCTCTGCAGGGCAGAGGGCGGCCTCTCCTCTGTATGGGAGACCACTTGGGCCTTTCTATGTGAGTCCATGAGGTATTTTTCATCTCATGGGCAGATGACAAGCAATTTTCCTTTTTTACTTGTTTGCCTCCTTAGTAGGCAGCAATATCAAAGGAAACTGCTTCCGATTGACTTTCTCTGCAACTCACCCATTTTTAGGCGGCATATATGGAAATAATAATAATAATTTCGAAATTATTATTATTTATTAATAATTTCGGCCTTAATTAACTAATTACAAGAATTTCCCAATTCAATTAGAATCAGGGTGGTGCAGAAATTAAGTTTCTTCAGGATTTGTAATCAAATCTTGACCACTCATCTTGATATAAATCATGTGAGGACCAATTTACCCTCAATTGTAAATTGAGGTATAAACAATGCCCCCCCCCCCAAGCTTAAGTCATTGACTTGAAAGGAAAAGACTTGAGCTTGTATATAAGGAAATTGGTCTTGGGCCGACATTCCTCCTCTTATTTTTCCTTAGCATCGTTGACCTCTCCTTGGTACCATACTTAGCCGAAAAATTCATGAAGTTTTCAAGCTTCAATGGTTTCTAAGAGTCAAGATCTCAACAACAATCATCAAGCAAAATCCTCCTCCATGCCAAGAAATTTAAGCCGCAGCTCCTTTTTCTTGGCGACTTCCAAAATCATTGGCAAGGATCGTGTAGATGTGACTTTGATGATAATTATGTGGTGTTATGGCTGCTAGAATTAAGAGGATTAATTTGATTTAGAAATCAAATTAATTTAGTGAAGAAATTGGCAAAAAACCTTAGCAAAAATTATGTAATTTTCGGCATAGGATTAAATTTTTGCCATAGATCTTTCAATCAACTTGTTGCTGCAAATAATTATGTATTATATGGCATGAAATCATGTTAATTTGATAGGATTAAGGCTAGGGTTCATCGATTAGGTTTAGAAACCTTAATTTGCAATATTCGGCCTTTATTGGCCAAAAAATTGAGTTCAATTCGGCCTAGATCTTTAATCTAGCCAAAATTGATTAGGATAAGTTGTTTTCCTCATGTAAATAGGTTAGATTTCATGAGCATGAAAACCTAATTTGATGAGGAAAGAAAAACCCTAGAATCTGCGGCCTTGCTTGCAAAAATTGCAATTTTTTGGGCGGTTTCAATTAGGTCCCTAGGGTTTTCGGCCTATTTAATTGATTTAGGCCAAAAATTAATTTTAATTTCTTAAATTATTCACATAATTAATTTTGGCAGCCATAATTTAATATTTTTGCCAAAATAAAAATTATGAAATAATTTTAAGGTGGTAAAATTAATTTCACCAACTTGCAGTACTTCAAATTAACAATTTCTTACTAATTTTTATAGGCCGCATTTGCTATTGGGGCGGCTTTGTCCACTAAGCTATGTATGAACTTGGTGAGGACAATGTCCTTAGCACCATTCCTCTTGCCCCTCGGGCATTGCTTCCATCCTTTCAATCCTAGCTAGGATATTTTCCTGGTCTTTAGTCATTTGCTCTTTAAGTAAGTCATGTGACTTCTTTATTCGAGCAGTCGACTCCATGAGCTGCTGCAGCTTTTGGTTTTGCACCAAAGATATTCTATTCATGGCCTCTACAAAAAATTGCATCAAGGCCATTGAATTAGGATTCATTTGCCCTAATGTTGGGTTGGCGTGTGCCTAGTAAGCTTCATCTTCATCAAGAAGACTTTCACCCTTTTGAGCATCAGACTCTGAAAAGTTATCAAGCTCCAAGTCATCTTTGTATTCTTTGATTTCAAGAGAGTCTTCAATCTCCTTGGAGTTGGTGAAATCTACGGAGCCGTCAATTTCTTCAAGTTCAGGGTCGTTAGGATGTTGCCCCCCGAGCACTTTGTTCTCATTAAGTTGATTTTCACCATGTTTGGAGCAGTTGTCTTTATCACTTTCAGCGCAGTCATCACCTCTGGTATAGTCAATGGTGACATCATCTTCCTCAATGGTTTTGACGCCATCTTCACTGCCCCCTGAGCGTTCATCATCTTCCTGAGATAGTTGACTTGTGCTATCTCCTTTACCACTTCTCATACTCATATCTTCATCAATAGAATCAGTAACATGGGTGGTGTCACTAGTAGAAGTGGCCTCATCACTAGATGGACTAGTGGCACCAACATCTACTTTGACTGGAGTGGACTCATAATCACCATCATCCATATCGGAAGTGGTAGAGCCAGTAGTAAAATTTCTTGCTTTGGCTCTTTTACGTAGTTCTCGCCTTCTCCAAGTCTTCTTATTTTGCTGAGTAGGTTGGCTAAAGATTTTGGGATGTTCAACCCTTCGCCAAACACCACTTTGAACTTTTGAAGTTGACTAGACCGTCTTTGGTTGTGCATGAGAAGTTGGAGTTTGTTTTGATTGCACCCTTATAGATGAAGATGGAGCAGGTGAGTAGGTGGGTGGTGTCACCTTTAGAGTGGATGGCGCCACCTGCTTCTTTGTCCTAGGTGGTGAAAACTCCAACTTTCTTCTAGGAGCCTTGTGTTTCAATGACACTGACCTTGGAGTTAATGGTTGAGCAAGTTGATAATCCAAGGGTTTTTGCACCATGGTCACACCTTTTGCCTTTCCTATTGTAAACAAGTGACCATTCTTTTGAAAGTTAGCCATCACTTTGTCAACAACTTCTTCTACAAGAGGTCAGACTTGGGTGGCACTTGGTGTGGATGGAGTAAGACAACTTGATGTGGATGTAACTGAGGTAGTGTGACCAAGGGTGGCGGCACCTGTTGCTGTATTTGCCCCCCGAGTGTTGTTTCTATTACAGAGATGGATTCTTGCACTTGTTTGAAGCCATTCTCATTCTTGGTTATTTGCTCCTGGATCATCTCTTGGATTCTAGCTTCCATCTTGTTCATCACCTCTTCTAAGGCGTTAGCAAGACCATCAGGAGTTATGGTGGAGGTGACGCCTCCTGGGAGGTAGGAGGCATCTCTTTCTTTGAGAGAGGCATCTCCTAGGAGGACGGAAGCATCTCCCTCTTTGTTGCTTTTTGTGCCACTCTCATGTCCATGTAAGGACATGTGGTGCAAAGAATCCTTCTTTTCCTTTGAATCCCCACTGGTTAGCTGTCCATCTTTTGGAAGATTAAATGCAACCGTGTGTAAAGGAGCTGAGAAAGGATCCTTGTTGACTCCCATATCCTTCTTGAGAGGTTCAGGGAACTTTAGTATTCCCCTTTCTATCTTCTCTTGTACTATGTCCTTGAACACTATACAGTTGTTGGTTGGATGCCTCCAGGAGTCATGGTACTTGCAGTACTCTCTCCCTTTGATGTCCTCAGGTGAAGGAAGGACATGTCCAGGTGGTAGCTCAATCATACCAGACTTATGTAGGAAGTCAAAGACTTCATTTGTTTTTAAGGTGTCAAATGAATAAGTCTTATTTGCATCACAAGGTTTCTTTTCTGCTTGTCTCTCGTACATAACAGCAAACCTCTCCTAGGTCTGAGGGTGTCCCACTCCTGCCTTTATCAGACATGGACACTCAATAGGCCAATCAGCTTTGACCTCAGCTATTCCAAGTTCAAAATTTGGCTCTTGATAGTAAGTGCCATAAGATGAACTTCTTTCATTCTCCTCTCGTAGGAGAGTCTCATATCTTGTCACCTTGGTTGACATCTCGAAGAAGTCTCTGAAGTCAACTCCTTCGAACTTCTTTCGAAGCTCTATGTCAAGTCCATTTTGAGCTAGGCGCACGAACTCTACCTCCTGGAGAGGTGTGCGGCACCTGTTCCTTAACTCCTTGAAGCGAGCTAAGTACTTCTCTCTATTCCAAGTTCAAAATTTGGCTCTTGATAGTAAGTGCCATAAGATGAACTACTTCATTCTCCTCTCGTAGGAGAGTCTCATATCTTGTCACTTTGGTTGACATCTCGAAGAAGTCTCTGAAGTCAACTCCTTCGAACTTCTTTCGAAGCTCTATTTCAAGTCCATTTTGAGCTAGGCGCACGAACTCTACCTCCTGGAGAGGTGTGCGGCACCTGTTCCTTAACTCCTTGAAGCGAGCTAAGTACTTCTCTGCTTGTCTCTGGTACATAACAGCAAACCTCTCCTGGGTTTGAGGGTGTCCCACTCCTGCCTTTATCAGACATGGACACTCAATAGGCCAATAAGCTTTGACCTCAGCTATTCCAAGTTCAAAATTTGGCTCTTGATAGTAAGTGCCATAAGATGAATTTCTTTCATTCTCCTCTCGTAGGAGAGTCTTATATCTTGTCACCTTGGTTGACATCTCGAAGAAGTCTCTGAAGTCAATGCCTTCGAACTTCTTTCGAAGCTCTATGTCAAGTCCATTTTGAGCTAGGCGCACGAACTCTACCTCCTGGAGAGGTGTGTGGCACATGTTCCTTAACTCCTTGAAGCGAGCTAAGTACTCCTCAGCTTACTCCCATTTCTTTTGATAGAGGCGTGACAAGTCGGCCATGGAGACCTCTGATTCAGTCTTGTAAAACTGTGTATGGAATAACCTCTCCATCTCTTCCCAAGTCCTTACTGAGTTGGGTGGTATGTTGATCTACCACGTGAAAGCTGCTCCTATGATAGAGTTAGGAAACAAACGGAGCTTGTGGTAGCCAAAGGTAGCCTCTCCACATTGCACAGTGAAGCAAGCAATGTGCTCTAGAGTCGTCTGCTCACTTGAAGTTCCGCAGAAACAAGTGAAGTCAGGGACTTTGTATCCACGAGGGAGAGGATAGAGTCTATCATACTCCTCAGGATAAGGCTTCTGGAAGGATGGCCCGCCTACTCTCCTGTACGTTGGGCCAATCATATCTTCAATCATCTCCCTGATGTGGTTCTGATTGACTGGTCCTTGTACCTCAGCAACTTGAGGTGGATGGTGAGAAGCAGGATGGCGTTGATGACCATTCCTTGCGCCATTGCCATTACCATTCCTCACATGAGGTGGTACATAGGCCACAACTCGAGGAACAACAGGGTTGATTTCCTCTTCTGCGTTGTCAGGGGCGTGATCTGCTGCCTCCTGGTGTCCTGGGATGAGATCAACTTCATTCTCATCCCTTACTGCTCCCTCACTAGGAGGTGGTAAGTTGTTGTTACCAACCACTTCCACCTGAGGTGGAAATCTCACCTGGTTGGCACCATTATAGTGAGGTGGCACCACAGGTGGAGGGAGAAGTGTAGGGAGGTCAACTTGCCTCGGATCTTGGGCTACTTGTTGGATCTGCCCCCCGAGTTTATCCTCTACTTGACCAATCTGAGCCATGATGTTTTCTCGATTTTGCATCATTTGCTCTTTAAGTTGGTCATGAGATCTATTCATCTGATCCATTGATCCTATGAGTTGGTGGATCTTCTGCTCATGTGTCAAAGAAATTTCATTCATGGCTTCAGTGAGATATTGTAGAAAGATCTTTGAATCAGGATCTAAAGGTAACTGTGATGGATCAGCCACGGCTTTGCTTCTGGTTTGCATGCCATGACTAGATCTACATTCATCAACCTTAGGCGGCATGTATGCCACTTAGTAAAACTTTAAAAAGTAAATAAAAATAAAAGAAAAGGTAAAGAAAATATACCCTGGAGGCGTTGAAGGAGGACAAAATCTGCTATCTTGTCTTGCTTTAGGCGTCGAGGGGAGTAAGTTGGTGTGGTGTGGACCTTTGAGTGAGGCGGATACCTTGCTGAGAGACTAGGAGAAGGAGAACCGGGGATCGCCGACTATGCAGTGAAACAGAGAGAGGGGAGGGCGCCAAAGAGGGAAGACAAACTGTTTGTTGTGTCCCACTGGGCGTGCCAAAAAGAGATGTTGCGCCAAAAATCTCTTGCTAGAGTTTTCGCGGGGAATTCTTTATGACAGCATAAGGGCGTGCCAGCCAATTTGCGGAAATTGACAAAGAGGGTGTAAAAACTGGATGTGAAGCGCGGAGCAGCAGATTAAAAGATCAGAGCGATTGTGGGGACTGGATCAAAGTCAAATCGGAGCATTTAAATCATTCGATCCACAAACAATTGTTCTTCATAACTGGGCCTTCCTCTAACTGGATCAGATCTGAGAGATCTACTTTTATTGCAATTGAAATTGAAAAGAAAATAACAATTTGATTTGTTAATTTTGAAAGAGAAACACGTGTACAGTGTTTTTATGTCCGGAGACAACATTGAAACAAGAGAAAAACACTAGAAAAGTGTTTGTTTGTCCTGAGACAAGTTCTAAACAAGAAAAATATGAAGAAAGAGTAAAGAACTCGTGATGAACAGGGTGAAAATGGCACAGAGCCAGCGAGAAAATAAGCACGGAGCTTGGTTTTTTGCGCGGAGCAAGTTTGTAGCTACAGGATCTAGTTTTTGAGATGAGTGATATCTGCCTAAAACCTGAGAATGGCCTCCCATTATATAGGGGGCGGCATGGGCTTAGGCATTGATGGGCTTGCCTTGCTGAGAAAGGCAAAATCCTCCTCCTATGCAGATGACAGCTTCCAAGAAGGTGCAGTGAACCTTCCTCCTCCTTCTGATTGCTTCCAACTGTTGTGGAGAGGGTGGAATAGATACTAGGGCGCCACTCTGCTTGGATGGGAGATGGAAATCTTCCTCCTGGGTGGTTGATGATAATTCTTCCTTCTTCCTATCACACTGCAGCATGCATTCCTTGCTTCTTTTGTGCTGAATTTAGCTATTTTGACTAAGTAGTGGCCAATTGACATCATGAATTGGACTTTGAACTCTAAGGCCACGAAATTACTCATACTTAGTCATATTTAGCTCTTCAAATCATGAAAATAATAATTAATTAAGAAAATGGCTTAAACCGGGGTGAGAAAGCCATATGTCCTTAATTGAAAAGAACGCAAAAGTTGCAAACGATCTCGGAATTAACCAAAATTTCACCAGTAGGCTTAGATTATCTCCATAAGACTATGGAAAAAATTTCAAGTGAATTCGAGCTCTCCTTCATGGTGAACTTGGTTACACTCCCCAAAACGTTCTTAACTAAAAACCGGGCATAAGTTTTTACTCCGATGTCAGAATGAGGTGAAATTTTACCAAGATGATCTACATAGCTCAAGGATCATCTTGGTATGCTCCTTGGTAAAAATCGCAGCCTCTAGCCTCTTCAATTGGTCAATTTTACTATTTTGTCCTTAATTGAGCAAAATACAAGTTGCAGTTTCGCCTCCCGGGGAGGGGAACAAGGCTAGGCGATTTCTCCACTATGGTTGGTCGACTATATGGAGGAGGTGTGAGGTTGAAAATCTCATGCATCTCTCACTTGCACAGATGTTTCTCTTGCTGAGAAACTTTAGCTCTCTGCCTCCTTCCTGCAGGAAGAGAAAAATATCTCTCTGCAGGGTAGAGGGCGGCCTCTCCTCTGTATGGGAGACGACTTGGGCCTTGCTATGTGAGTCCATGAGGTATTTTTCATCTCATGGGCAGATGACAAGCAATTTTCCTTTTTTACTTGTTTGCCTCCCTAGCAGGCAGCAATATCAAAAGAAACTGCTTCCGATTGACTTTCTCTGCCACTCACCCATTTTTAGGCGGCATATATGGAAATAATAATAATAATTTCGAAATTATTATTATTATTTATTAATAATTTCGGCCTTAATTAACTAATTACAAGAATTTCCCAATTCAATTAGAATCAGGGTGGTGCATAAACTAAGGCTCTGTTTGATAAAACTGAAAATTAAGTGCTGAAAGATTAAGTACTGAATTTTTAGTACTGAATCTCATAAGTAGTGAATTCAAACTATAAAATCTATTTGATATCCTCCTGAGAATTAAGGACTGAATATAATTATATTGTTTGATAACAATAATTATTGAATTCTATAATTAATTTAATTTACGTTGTTACCCTTATTGTTATGACATTATTTTTTTTTTCTAAAAAAAATCTTGTTATGAATTTATATGGATGTTTAAAAATAACCAAGTAATGCCTTTAATTTGTCTTTTAATATAATATATTCAAGTGAAAGAGCATACAGAACTAGCAGAAGCCCAAAATTCGGCAGCTTCTGTTTCAGAAACAAGATAGATTCATATTGAACACAATTTTGATTTCTTCCAAACTTTGCTTGTGTGTAAAAGTAACGTGATGAATGGCTCTCTCTGGGTTGGCTAACTTAATCGTCTTAATTCTTTCGATAATGCTTTAATCCATGTTCAAACTCAAAGCAGCCACCAGTTAATAAGAAATTGGCTTACAATTTCTTTTTGTTTGGTAACTAGAAATATATGAGATAAGAACAAGAAAAAAAAAGAAGAAGTAGATCTTAAAATTTTACTTCAATAATAATTGGGGGGATAGTTTAAAAAAATTCAATTTTGGGAGAAAGAATTTTCGTGCTTTTCCTGGTTTGATGAGATTTTCAAACCAGAATTAGATCTTAAGAAAAAAAATAGATCTTGAATCATTGTTTGATTTGATAGTTTAAAAAAATAACGATTTTGGGAGAAGTAATTTTCGTGTTTTTCTGGTTTGATGAGATTTTCAGAATTGAGATTGGGATAGGAGAAGGAAGAAGGCGTTAATTGGATGGGTGATATAGTCATAAACAATTTTTTATAAAGAAGGATTTAGCTTACCGCATCCTACATTAAGTGATAAGTAGCTCCCTGGTTACTTATCCAATTCAACATTTTTTTATTGAAAATTTATTATTAAACAAAATCTAAAATGGATTAGTAAACACATGAAAAAAATCAAATCATAGAAAATTTTAATTTTCAATGGTTTGAAAATTTTCAATGGTTTATAAAACAGGCGCTAAGTTTCTTTAAGATTTGATTACAAATCTTGACAACTCATCTTGATATAAATCATGTGAAGATCAATTTACCCTCAATTGTAAATTGAGGTTTAAACAATTAGGTATTATCCACATTTGGCAAACCCATTATTGAAAATTAATTAAAGGTTATAGCATATCAACTATAAGAACATATTGGCCAGCGTAGCGCACGGATTCTTACTTAGTTCATATAAATATAAATAGAAAATTAATTAAAGGTTATAGCATATCAACTATAAGAATATATTGGCCAGCGTAGCGCACGGGTTCTTACTTAGTTCATATAAGTATAAATAGAGAACACCAAGCGAAGTTAAATAGATAACGACATCGTAATATTAGAATTAAGTGGTTCTGCTGCACTACTGCTGCAAATTTGAACTTATAAAGGTAAAATTTGCATTTTCGATTTTGAACCTTTCATTTTTTCCTATTGCAATATTTACCCTAAAAAGCTATTGGAAGGAGAATAATTAATTAGTGGTCCTATAAAGAATAATTGGCAATGAGTTTTAATGATCAACGGTTTTATTGATGTGCTTTGGTTTCATATTCATTATATATAAGTGGATCGGTCGATGCTGGCGCGTCGGACGTTCAGAAATATATTTTTTTAAATAATTTTTATTCGAATTAAATTGTTTGATGCGTAGGAAAATTTCGAAAGTATTATAATTTTAAATGTGTTGCATATCTATAAAAGCCTATATTATCAACATTGAGCATATGTCATAAAATTAGTAATAAATAGTAAATATTAGTTTGTACATGGATATGTGCAATAGTTTTAATTTTGTTTCCTCCACTAAAGTGTGTAACACTCAAATAAAAACTAAGTTTACTCTCTTCTTCATATGGACATTTAGAAATTGTTATTAGTTGTTTGATAACACATTGCATCATTGGAAACAAATGGTTTGTGGTCTCTTAATAATTCACAAATTGCATCTTTGGCTAAATTAACATTATTGAAAAACAAATCAATAATTTGATGATTAACCATCTTCGGTTTTGTTATCAAATTAAAATAAACCCTATTTGTTATGTTTTTGGGCTGGTCAATAAATCCATTTGTTTTTTAAAAACAGTCTTGTCTATAATGGACTAATCATATCATCAGTATAGGATTTAGTATTAATTTTTACTTAGAAATTTTATATCGGAACTTTTAAACGTTTATGCTGCTAACCCAAGAATGTTACAATTCTAAATTGTAATTCATGAGTTGAATAGCATTAATAGACATCGTTAAAAAGGGCTCCCACACAGCATAGGCCTTAGCTAAGTCTTGAAAATTCTTTGTAAATTAAGAAATACTCAACTCAAATCCTGATCCTTATCTTATCTAACAACTTTGTTTTCACTTAAAAGAAAATATTATTTATTTTATAGAATAATTAAGTAGAGATTGGGAGATAGGATTTATTATAATATTTATTGTGTGAAAGAATAATTAAGTAGAGATAGGGGAATATGATTTATTATAATACTAGTTAAAGCACGTGCGCCGCACGTATGTTAATAATTGATAAATCATATATTCCACACATGCGTACTTTTCATTTTCATAAATTTTGATTAATTAATCATCAAAATCTGATCATTTACTTTACAGAGATTTGAAATGATTAATCTCATTGAACGAATAAAAAAACTTAAATTATTATACAATTATGGTTATCTTCAATAATGAAGGAAGGTTATCAATTTTCTTATTTGAATTTACTAAAAAAAACTACAGGACTATTAAGAACGAAAGTTAAACATTAATCAATTAAGAAGGTTATCGATCTCTGATGCAAAAAAAAAAAATGAATAAGAATAAGATTATCAATTTTCTCATCAAATGTTCATTAAAAAGCTATTTAAGTTATCAAAGGTTTCTTAAATGTTATCAATAAATTCAGTAATTAACCTTATATTGTTAGTAATTTTAGTAGCATTTTATCAATAATGGCATTTGCCAATATTCTTCTTTAAGGTTGTTAAAGAAGTTATAAAGGTTATAAAAAATTTTACAGTATAAAGTAATTTAGTAACCTAACATCTTTAATAAATTTAGTAGCATTTTATCAATTTAATGAGGAGTATAATTTTCATATCTAATG